>QYTT01088958.1:22372-61116 GCA_006980735.1 Dasypogon diadema | reverse complement strand
AGAAAAATTAGTATTCAAAAGAGGGACAACCCTCTGTTTGCGGGTATTAGTCCTGAACGACACCCGAAAACGGAGCCGCGAAGAGTCAATATTAGATGCCTCCCCAAGGAAAATTATAAACAGCTTTAAAATATAAAATTTGTATGAAATAGTTAAAAATGCCAAAAGCATTACACGGAATGGGCTTTATTTCAAGCGTGTGGGTGAGGCAATTCATGAGACTATTTGCGATTTATAATTGTAAATTGCATTGTTGCTTGACGGAAATTATTAAGAGTATCCTTTCAGAAATATTCTCCGTCAAATTAAGCTAAAGATAATTATATAACTCAAACCAGGAGCGCTATTTCCTTAAAATCGTATTAAAAAAATATTGCCGGCATTTTTAGTTGCTGTACCAAGGAAAAGGCATTTCGAAAGCGGGGTATAAGACGGCATGGAATTTCCTATAAGGCAACTTCTTGTGCTTTCCTATCGAGAGTCATCATTATATCTCTGCACAGGTGTGGAAATATCGTTTCACTTGTAGCGCTAAGTGTTGCTATTTTCTTTTTCTTTAGTTTTATCGACGAGCAGATTGCAGATGGGACATATACTGTTTTACTGACTTACAAACTATTCTTACACACGACAAGGCAATAATTCCCTAAGTAATACTAAATTTTCTGTTTATAGCTATAGCCTAGTCCTACCTCTCTCATACTAATAGTAACACAGATGGAAGTTTTTACAATGAAAAACAGAAAATGGGAACTGCGAACAATGGCTCCAGCTGCCGCAATATTTTGTCGATCGCATATACATCATCTTTGCACATATTTAAACGAAGCATATATTCGTGCGCCAGCATTTTTAACCAATTAACCGTTGCGATTTGCAGATTACGCATTAAAAGGAATAATGGGAAAGCCTTGAGAAGGCGTGGAAATACTGACAACGTGGGGGATTTCATTCGTGTCTGTCATCAACGGTGTTGATAATTCACCAACAGAATTACTTTCTCTCGGTTGTCGCTGGCCTCCGCGCTTATTCTGTAACGGTGGAGGCTTGTTGTTATTATTGCACAACACATTCGCCGAACGATAAATCACCACAGGTCGTTCGAAGCTATTTACCTGACAGCTCGCATCCCCATAATTCAAACGTGACTGGGATTGGGAACTGTTCAGTGTCGTCACATCTTCAGCACTATTGCTGCTGGGCTTTCCAGAATCTTTATTCGATAGGTAATCGAACTCAATTTCATCAGTTGGCCCCACCTCGTGTGGAATGTCACTGTTATTTTCGATGTTGTTTACGTTAATTACTTGAGAGTTGTGAAACGGTTGGGACGGTATCAATAAGCGATACCTAGACTCATCCTGTGGTTGTACATGTAAATAATTTTCAGTACGTGGTATCGTATCGTTCGCGTTGGCATTCTGAACATTTGAATTGTAATCGGTACCGAGTCCAACACTTGCACCATTATTACTATCACTACTGCTATTGCTGCT
Source organism: Dasypogon diadema (assembly GCA_006980735.1). NCBI lineage: Eukaryota > Metazoa > Arthropoda > Insecta > Diptera > Asilidae > Dasypogon > Dasypogon diadema. The sequence continues at coordinate 59,620 of QYTT01088958.1, read as the reverse complement.
AGCTCGCTTCGCTTGATAGATTATAACTACCCAAATAACAGATGTTCCAACTGCACAACAAAATACCGTTATTATCACAATGCCAGTCACTTCTTCAACATTTACGACACTTTTTAGAATCGCCTTATTGACTTTCAACGTTAACAGACCTGAAACAGTGCCGAGCTCATTTTCAATCTCACACTTATAGACACCGGCATCGGATTGCTGAGTATCGACGATGATAAGGAGCTGCCCTTCAGCTGCGAAAAAGTGTCGTTCGGTTAGATGTAACAGTTCATCATCCTTGTACCATCGCAAGGTTGGCTTCGGCGATCCAGATGACATGCATTCTAAAACACTGGACTGTCCTGTATTGACTTCCTTGCTACGCATTGGACGGACAAAGGCTGGAGCCTCTGAAAATGGAGAAAAAAAATGTTTTTCTTTGTTAATTTTTAAGATTATGAAAAAAAAATCATCTGCTGTGAAGATACTCGACTAAACTTGCACTACTGATTTTCACGTCCACATGGCAAGCACCATGAGAATTAACCCGCATTTTTAAGCTAATTTGTGCTTTTAACTTAAGTAGGAGTGATTCGAGTTCTTTATAAAGTATGATGACCCACTTTAAGAGATAATAACGGTTAAGAATGAAAAAAAGTTGAAAAGGACGATAAAAAAGGGATAACAAAATATTTTCCGTTTTCATTCTTGATTTAGTTTCTCTACCTCATAAATAATGAAATTGTGTTAAAAGAATTGACGTGATTAAATAAATTTACGGAAAACAAAAATAACAAACAAATGATGTTATTCCCCCACAGAAGTTATTTTAAATGGCTGACTATAGGAGAGTTCACTTAAAATCACTCGCAGTCTTTTAAATTTTTATTTAATGTGGAGGTAATCTTACAAAAGTTACGTTTTTTGGGGGCAGAGTACAGAGTTATCATACATTAACTGGTTTAAATTAACTCCGTTATTTTACGGAGTTAATAAGCTTACTTCCCGTCTAGGGGACCATAAATGGCGCTTATTGAAAGCCTCGATGTTTAAAAATAATAATAGCAATTAAAATAAGTACAAATGTGAATAAAAACAGCACTAAGATACGTAGTGCTGTCCAAGTATTCGTGACTTTGAAGGATTCTGGTTAATATTTCCCGGAATCCTTTTCCTACTTGATACCCTCCACATTTTTAATGGTATAAAAGCCCCTGTCGGGACAATATTCTCAAGCAATTTGAAATAATGATTCGAAAAGTGAAGTGATCTTGCCTAGAAAACTGAAAATGTTCAAAATCTATTACCGTGCTGTAATAAAATTTTTTTTAACAAAAAATGGATTAATGCCGACGAAGATCAAAGAGCGCATGGATCTATGGAGAACCTTCACTATCATTTTCGATGGTTAAACATTGGTCACAGCTTTTTCTCTGAAGACGGGAGTGAATTAAAGATGATTTACGCGAGGAAGACCAGCAACGGTACTTACCTACGATAACGTGGATTTGATCGAAAAAGTTTTTTCGGCCAAGGAAATCGCAGAACAAACCGGTATATCGGAAAACAAGTGTCCTTCGGATTCTCCATGAACATTTGGGTATGACCAAATTCAAAATGCGTACCGCGAATTCTTTCCTCAGTGCAGAAAGTACCTCAACTCGCCGTACTTTCTGCACTGAGGAAAGAGGAAAGGAAAGCTGTCAGCAATTTTTGGAGTTGTGTAAAGATGACGTAGACAGTGTTGTCTATAGAACTGTGACAGGGAATGAAATTATGGTTCTTTGCCCAAATGGTATTCAGTGGAGTGGCATCGCCCCGGAGAAGCGGTGCTGAAAAAAGCGAAGGTCACACAAAGCACCAGAAAAATCATGACAACAGTTTTTTGGGATCCTGAAGGTATTCTCCTACGAAATGAAAGCAACTTGTACTTCCAGTTCCTAAAATAGTCAATAGACTGGTTAATATGCAAAGTAAAACTTTCCCATGGTCAGCCAGCTCCTAAAAAGGGAGAGAATTGTGATCCCTCCAATGCAGACCAACAGCAATCACTTGGATTCTGATAAATTGATCAACGCTCAATTGATAAAGTATTTTGAGAACAACAATCTAATCCATGATCGCAAATACGGCTTTCGCACTGGACGCTCAACAGGAGATTTGATTACGTTCCTTACTGAGCATTGGCATCATTGCCTTCATTGCTTCGGTGAGCCTTTGACAGAGTCAATGAACACTCTGCCCTTTTAGCCAAACTTCTTGGACGGTGCTTGGACTGCTTTGGACGGTGTTATCTCCTACACTTACGGCCTTAATGCCGCCGTACCCAGGGCTCTGTATTTCCCCCACCCTCTTTCTATTCTTCATTAATGATCTCTTACCGCCAATCTAATTTTACTGATGACAGTATCCTTGATTTCGCATACTGTTTTGAATCAGTAGCTGGCTCTCACGGAATTGTTACTGACACCAATCGGACACGAATGATTGGATCACTTAATGATGACATTACCAAAATCCTCGCCTGGGATAGGGCGAATCGTGTCGAATTTTAATGCATCCAAAACCCAAAAGTGTCTGATCTCCCTCAAAAAATCCCCAAACCCCTCTCCACCTCTCTTTGTCAATGGGGTGAGTATCTATAATTCTCCTAACTTGAACATCTTAGGAGTTCAGGTGTCCAACAATCTTAGTTGGGCGGATCACATCTTTGCTATTGCAAAGTATGCGATGCAGCGCTTGCGCTTGGGCTTTCTACATCGGTGCAAAAATACTTCCCCCCTCATATGACCTAGCGCTCATTCACAAGGCTCATATCAGACTTAGACTTGAATTTAATTCGCATATTTTGGAATGGCAGGAGTACTGCATTGTCCGTGTTAGACAAAGTCCGAAAAAAGCTTTTATCTTAACCTGCAACCACTACATTTTATTGCACTATTGTATAGGGGTCATCTCCTCCTGTTGTTTTGTTTATTCTATAAGACTATCCATAAACGCTGTTACCTGCTTCATAGTTACAAAATCAGGACGAGGAAGGTTCTTTTTCGGATCAAAAAGGATGAAAATGTTGCTGTTCAGAAAGCGGAAGGTTTAGGGGTCAGGATTTCAAAAGAAAGAGGTCGAAAATTTCGTCCTTTTGGGTCCTTGCTCATTCTGGAAGTTAAAAAGATTTTTTGTTCGAACTTCTGCCTTGAAAAACTCTCGCTTCTTCTTCGTTTTTATCCTAAAAAACGTGGAAAAAGTCGCCGCTCTTAGTGATTTACTTCAAATAGTCGAAAAATCTAATTATGCAATAATGATTGCGATTACATTTGATCAATAATTATTTAGCTAAAATGATTAATTTTCTGATACAGATTATAACGGTAATCATTAATCATACTTCGTCCCAAATAGAATAAAAGAAAAGAAAACAAGAAATTTTGTTCCGGGGGCAAAACCAATTTTGGCTTTTTGTTTTGGTTTCGTTCAAAACAAAATCTTTGTCAAATAATTTTTTCGGTTTTTGTTTGACCGAAATAATTTGGACAAAAAGAAACCGATTTTTAGGAATAGCTATTCCACCCCAGGTTGAAACTGTTATAACTCCTAAGTCATCCTTCCTACTTAAAAATGGTCTTCTAGTAATTTTTAATCTAATATGTTTGCTTTCTATTGGTGTAAAAATATAGTAAAGTCATTATTATACACATTTTTGCAATCAAAATAAATTCTAACAATGAAAAATTGCAATTGTACTGACAACGGGCCATGAGTCAGGGTGAGCTGTGACTCGCTTTCTGCTGGCTGTCGCTGGTATATAAGCGAGTTTCGTTTGGACTGAAAATTGTATGTAATTTGACTGAATTCGAGGGGCCATACCTTCAGGTAGGAAATTTCTACTTCATAGCTTGTGTTTGTATATATTCCCGGGGGTTTTGAATTCTCGGTTGCAAAACACTTCCATAAGCTAATTATACTAAACCGAAACCCTCGAAACTACAGCACAACAAGCCATCCAAAAGAAGAAGAGCAAGAACATTGAGCTCTATTTTATCAATGCTTTAAGATAGCAAAAATTAGGCTTGTATACTTCGTCAGCGCATTAAACCAGTTCATATGCTATGCTCAAGACCAGCTTTGACTAAACCAAAACCTTCGAAACTACAAGCTGTGAAAATTCTAAAGAATTACATACATTTGGGTTTCATCGATTTTATGAGAGCGGACGGTTTTCATTTTGTCTTTAATTGAGGATTTTTAACGCTAGTGAGTTTATACCACACTAAATTTTCTGGTATTAATAAATTCGCAATCAAAATGACATTTATTCCGGTCTGCACGAAAAAGCGATTTTTAGTTTTGTTTGAAATTCTATCGTACATAAACTGCCGGAACAGTTCGAAATTTAAATCCTTTCGTAAAGTGTTTGTACGACAATTAAAAATTGGAATCGGAGCTTCGTCTCATTTTACTCCGGATTTTCTCAGAAGTCTGCCTTCTCGTTTATACAATATTCTCAATCTGAATTTTCCCCAATTGGAATCTACAATCCGGATTGAAGATCTTCGTATAAACACAGTCATTGTATCGGGAAAACACACAGCCATTGAAAATATGGTCTAAAAGTCTAAAACGCTTACCGTGAACAATTAACGTCGCGTTCGCCTTTATGATACCGGCCGGATTTTCTGCTGTGCACGTGTACACACCCATGTCAGATGCTTTTGCGTTTATAATAAAAAATGCATCATCTGTAGGCATCACATGCATTCTCCTTTCCCTAGCCGCGGGAAAATCGTTTCCACCGTCTTTCTGCCAAGCGATTTGAGGCGTTGGCTCTCCGTAGGCGGAGCAGTCCAGGCGTGCAGTACTTCCAATGTTCAGTGTAACATTAGATGGCACCTTCCGGAAGCCGGGATAAGCTGCGGATAGAGAAATTTAATATATTTACCCTGTTGCGGGGCTGTAATACACACTTACTTGCAACGGTAATTTTGAATTTCTTTGAGTATGTAGTCCCGAAACTGTTGGATGCAATGCACTGATATTTCCCCGTGTGATCGTGGCCCACCTGAACCAGATGAAGGTAACCAGACGTTAAAGTGTTATTGTTGCTTAAGGTCGTAGATGTCTTGGTATCAGTCTCATTTCCGGGGACGTCTATATTATCTCTCTTCCATTGAATGGTCATCTTTGCCGGCAGGGAGGATATTGCCAAGCATTCCAAGGTTACGTTGGTCCCCTTGATAGCTAACTGGTTAACGGGCTCTTTTATCAAACGGGGCTTTGGCGATTCACCTGCGATAAGGTAGCAGGAATTAAAATAGAATACCTTAATCTTGGGTAGGTATTACTTACTACACATAAAATCTTCTTCTTTAAGGCTGAGCAATTCCCGTCCCCTTAGATTAACAGGATAGTCACAAACTACAGAGACTTGTCCTGCCAGGCGACTAGCCCTTAACCAAATGTAGAACCACTCCAGGTTGCAATCACAGAGGAAATGATCCGAGTTAAGGATCAATTTTTGTAACTGTTGCAAGGACTCAAAAGCATTATACTGAACTGTAGTCAGGTTGTTCATGGCCAAATTGAGGGCTTGCAAGGCTTGAAGCCCAATGAACGCTTTCTGATTGATAGATGTAGCGTTATTTCTACTCAGGTCGAGCTTTTGTAACCTGCGCAATGACTTGAACGGTCCACTGGCGTCTTCGATGATCCATGAGAGTTTGTTACTGTTTAGGTTGAGCTCGTCAAGGTTCTTGGTCGCGTCGAACACTCCCTCTGAGATGTGATGGATGTTGTTGTGGCCCAGATTCAGTTTTTGTAGCCTGCCTAGATATTCTAGGTTATGCCTACCCAATTCGGTTAGGTTGTTGTGAGCCAAGTCCAGGATTTGGAGTTGTTGCGTAAACTCCCATGTATCGGGTTCAATACGCCAAATGGAGTTATTGGATAGAGTTAGCGATATTAGGCTGGTTAAATTGAAGAATCCCTGTCGATTTAGTACCGTTATCCGGTTGGAATCCAACTCGCTGCAAAAAACCTGTTTAGTATGTGCGTGTATGGAATGGGTCAAAGTGGATTTAGGAGTTTACTGGCGAAACCCCCTTACTGATTGGTGTAGGTTTCTTGGAGAACCCAGTTTCTAAGAAAAAAACGACCCTAACAAGCTTTTTGAACTTACATAGTAACGACCGATTTAAGGGCGTGGAAAACTCCATCTGCTAGGTTCCCGATGCCATTCGATCGTAGCTTCAGCACTCTCAGACCATCTAGCCCTTTGAAGGTCGACCAGGTGATATCTATGCGATTGTCGCTCAAATCTCTATAAGAGGAAATTGATACAGGACGTGCAAAAGACTAACGAGCAGGGCAAAAGCACACTACAGGATAATGGGGGAGGAACCCTTCTACAGTTAATTAGTGGATAGTACACCTCTACCAGAAAGTCCTTAATGGAAGTGAACAATAAAAAGCAATTAAAGAAAAAAAGTATATTTACAGCAGAAAGAGGAAGAGTAGATGGGGTGTAAGCAATTAATGGCAGCTATGAGAGCTATAGTTGCTTATTAGTTCAGGAATGTTGAAGCGGACGGGAAATGAGGGGATTTGGCGAGGTCAGGCAAACGCACGCCTGCCACTTGTAGCTTACAGTTTTTGTAGGCTGTTCAGAGCCTTGAAGATGCCAGCTGGAAGGCTTGTAAGTCGATTGTGGTTCACGTGGAGTTCAATCAATCCCTTAAGCATCTCGAAAGAGTTTTCCTCCAGTGAACTGATTGTGTTAAAATTCAGATTCCTGCAATACAACAAAAAAGTGTCAGGTCAATTGTACGTGGAACGGTCAGTACTTACAAGAAGGTCAGTCTATTCGTTACTGGGAACGTGTTTGGCAGTATTGTTCTGATGGCGTTCTTGCTTAAATCCAGCTCCTTAAGGTTTGGCATGGAGAGGAATGATTCAATTGTTAACCCCTGGATTTTATTGTGGGCCAGAATAAGCTTTTCCAACGACAACAATCCCTTGAACACGGGAATCCGTTGCAGGCGGTTCTTCTTCAAGTTTCTGAAATTATTAAGGAAATTAAATTTGGTGGTTCACCCAAAAGTTTAGATTTCTACTTACAAGCTTACAAGCTCCGTGAGGTTAGCTATAGAATTCTCTACTCCATCATCAAGTTTGTTGCCGGTTAAGTCTCTATAAAAAATGAAATACCTACGATTAAAAACAACGAGTTGGACGAAAAATGACTCACAAACTCCGGACCCATTTAGGAAGCGCTGGTATCTGCTTCAGACTGGCCTTTTTGCACTCGAAATAATCATCCAAACATGAGCACGCGCTAGGACAGAAATTAAAATTGGCAGACTCATATCTGTTCCCATTACCATCTACAAAACTTGCGTCTACGCCTTGCTGTTGTTTCCCAGTGGTGCCTTTTGCTTTGAGTACATAGCCTACTTGACAGTTGCATTGCGACGATATCAAATTGAAACAAAATAGTCCACTGATAATATGCAGCAACTGCCGCTTATGCTTCAACCACGGAAACATTGCGAAAAGGCGGGCTAACGAGACATGACCACTACCGTGGTGGTACTATGTCCACTGCTCCCGAAGACAGAACCACCCTTTTTCTAATTTATCGTCGTCCGAAACTTAACAGCTGGCAGTCTTCGGGAAATTCAATTTGTTTTATAATAAAACGCCAATATTTTATCCTTTTAGATATTGTTGGTATTTTGTGACAATTCAGTTTTTCAACACACAGCATCTCCCTGCACAGTGAAGTACTTGAGGTTGGAACGTCCCCGTTTGCATGTACACCGCGCTCTACATTTTCACCTTTAATCACTATTTTTACACTTTATTTATAACTGGATGATAGAAAAGCATTTTTTTTGTTAAATTAATGGTTGTAGTGTTGACTTTTTCCAAAAAATAAGTAAAAATTCCACTTAATAGCGCCGCACTTTTCTTATTGTATGTCTTCACTGCTTGTTTCCTTTTCCCACCAAACCCTAATATCGAATTTGGAACGAATCGGGAACGGATCGGGACACTGAACAAGTGAACTAAAATTTAATGCCTGCTGAATACGTTAAGGTGGAATTACAGTGAAAGCATTGCATGCAGCGCATGCTTTTGACAACCAAAGCATTGTAGGCATCGCAGATTATGCTGTTACAATGAATGCGACGCATCGACTTGATATTTACGGCTCAAAATCTAATATATTGTATAAACACCAATGCTTCTTTACTTGGATAACGTATTTTTCCTAAAAATATTTCATTTTTAGTTTTGGTATTTAAATCGCTAAACTTATTTCGAATTTAACAAGGCAATCTGTCAGTTGCCGCTTCCGATGCGAAGCAAAAGTAGAACATAGACCAATCTGAGCATCGCATGCATCGTTCGCTTCGTTCACTGTAACAGGGGCCATTACAAGGCACGTATTCAATGAACTTGTCAAAGCGCCGCACTGGATGCGAAGCATGCGATGCGTTCACTGTAATTCCACCTTTAGCGACTTCGTGAAGGAGAACAGAGAAGGAGCAGAACAACAGAAGAAATAAGAAATCCCTTCGAGGAGAGAACAAAGAAGGAGCGGAACACCAGAAGAAATCCCATAAAGCCAAAAATTTTCTGAATGGTGCGTGTTTGACAGCTTGGGCCAGAAAATTTCCATACAAATTTTCCTAGGTTAACCCAAACTGTCAATTTTTACACTGTAAAATGAGCCGGAATTTCTACGTGAGCAAATTGGCTTCACTTTTGCCTGGTTGATTCCGCTCCTTTCCGTTGTATGCTCGAAGTTTATGACAGATGAAAGCAAGCGCAATGAAAAATATTGAGCGACGGGAATTAATTTCAATGTTAAAATAGAATCTATTTACTTTTAAAGCTTTCTAGAGCATTAACACTTCATAAAATTAATTTTGTTTGCTACTTCTGTATCTCAGACAAATATCAATTTCAAATCTCGCATGCGACATTAGATCAAACGACGACTATGTCGTGACGTCACATTTGCTATGACAATAAGCAAACCAACCCAAAATTAATTGTTTAAATATCCCGCCTAACAACGCCGGCAAAAGAAAAGTATTAGGTCTGTTTAATGAGGCTAACCGGATTTTTCCAGGAGACCTCGGTCGACTTTCTGTGTTCAATAACGCTTCGAAGTGGACCGAATTTTCTCGGTTAATCTGGGGCCGTGTCTCATTAAACAGACCTATTGTCTATTTTCTACACGTCATGTGCCATATTGACGGCAGAAGCAAGCGCCAAAAAATTTGATTTAATTTAGGATTTTTTGTAATGTAGAGCATGATAAAAAGATAGGATTGAGTGAAAGTAAGTTCTAAAAATTTTTGGAACATAAATTTGGAAGGCAGAACATTTACTTTTATAAATATAAATACTTGGATTTGCTCACACTGAACAATATCTAGAATCCGATTACAGTTCAGTTTGACTTTGAAGATGAAAAGAGATGAATACATCGACTTTAAAAATTTGTGACGTTTTCTTGAAAAAACTTGTATGGGACACCCGACACCTCCTCTATATATTCATACAGTGATGAAAGTCTTCACTACATGGCACATGCCGGTATATATTTTGACAGCTACACTAGGGGCGATGGCCGATGGAACGAAATCGCTAGAGGTATCAAAATGTTTGTGTGAGCAATCCCTAGTGTAAGTAAAGATATGAGTACATTTTTTTTAAAGCAAAAACGTGGATTTGTTACATTTTAGACATCATAAAGAATTCAAATGTTTACAGTGGTTAAAATGCCTTTAAAAGCTGCAAATTATGTCCGTTTACTTGGTGGTGTGAGTAAGGAGCATATTCCTTCCTGTAGTTTTGCATTAAAAACTGATTTAAGCAACTCTGTAAATTGGAATTGGAACGAGAATTATTCCGTAAACTGTAATCCTACAAATATTAATCTGCGTTACTTTTCAAGTCAAGTTAAGCTTTCACACAATAAAGCTACCGCTCATAGCGTTGAATTCTCGCCAAATCTTCCAGATAGTAATGGCAGAATCAAATTGCTAGTGGCAGATTTGATGAAATTTGTTGAAAAAGTGGTTCACATGGATGAGATGATTGAGGCACAGGCGAAGGTCATGCAGATTAAGGTATTTCCTCGCACCCCAGTCTTAATATAATTTCTTCTTAATATGTTTCCAGGATGCTCTCATCGCAGATAGAAGCCGTAAGACTGATATAATTTTTGAGTTAAATAGAATCAGAGAAGATCTCAAAAGATGTCACGACAATATTTGCAATGCTACACGTGGATCGGAACGGCATTTAGCTCTAATACGTGAAGAGGGCCAGGTTAGTAATCGACGTCTACTCTCCAGCCCCTCATGTGAAGTCCAATCGTTGGCCTTTTTAGCTTTTAGATAAGGAACAAGAAAAGCAATTGGAATTTGCAAAAGCCGATGAATTGGAACGGGAGAATTTTACTAAACTGACAGTTGCTATTAATAATTCCTTCCAAAAGGAGCAAATATACACGCACACCTTGAAAAATATTGGCATCATATGCACGCTCATTGGTTCACTGGTCTCCTTTGTAGGAGCTTCTATCGGATTCTACCTGCACAACAAAAAATCTGGTTCGCTGGTACAAAATTTAAAAGAAACTGTTAATGATATTGTTGTACGCGAGGTAGGCTTGGTTAAAGAGCAACTACGCGACAGTGTGCGGGAACTTGCAGCAGAGCTGAGAAGGAGTCAGCAGTCATCAAGCGAAGGCTGGGGCGAGTATCTCAAACGGCACACAGTCAGAGCATATAGGTGGGTTTGGCCAGCCAAAACAAAGTAACGCAACTCTGATGTAAAATAAAACTATTGACACTCATTAAATAAATTTTCATTTTTTGAGTAAAAAAGAAGTGAAAACTGATGGAGTGCGGTCTCCTATTCCTCATCCTTGAAAAATATATGCGTGGCAGCAGCTTTGAACAGCTTTTCACGTCCCCTCTTGTGGGGTACCTTCACTTCCTTGTTGAGTTTCATCTCCCTGTCGCGCATGATCTTGTTCCAATATTCGACTTCCGCATCGCCAGACAGAATTTTGCACGTATACTGGGCGCAAGCGACTCTCTTTTTTAGGTTCTTGGCATGTTTGGGTGTCTCGCATCGAATAAATGCCTCCAATGACCCCTCTTTTACGTCCACATATTTCACTCCTGGATACTGTTTCATGTCCATCTTAAAACTCTTCACATTAGTCACCGCCTCGAGCAATTTTATATGGACGATAAGATCTGACTCATAAGTAAAAAGAGGTTTCCGTTCAAGAGCTGGATTGCGGTCTCCAGTGCTACCTGACCCTGGTCCAGGAAGATCATTATCGGCACTAGGATTACATTCGCTTGTGTCAGTGTTCTCCTGACCCGCTCCGTAGAAATTCATGCTCTGTGGCTTCTTCACCACCTCCACTTTGGTCTGCTTAGCCGGGCGACTCTGCTTCTTACGCAGATGGGCCCGCTTAATCTCACCCATCATCTTCCTTTGCATGTTCAGATATTTGTTGCGCAATTGTTTCCATTCCACCTTTGGTAAAATTTTAAGCTCGGACAATACCAAGCTACTTCCAGCTTTTTTCTGGCCTTTTTTATGGCGCCTTCTTCGTTTCTTCTTCCTTTTCACCTGAACATCACTCTCACCATCAGTACCTGCGGCATTGGGCTCCATAGAAGAGATATCAGTTTCCCCTCCCGACTCAGATTGATCACTTTCCACCTCTTCAACTACTGCTGGTGATGTCTTCTGGCGTTTTGCATCCGAGCCTTCCCCAGAACTTTCAGGAGAGCGTGGTCGCTTCTCAGTCTTTATTCCATTGTCAGCAGTGCCATCAACCTCTTCAATCTCCTCCTCCTCCTGTTCCTTTGCGTAGGAGGAAATGCTTGCAAGCTTTTCTGGATCACTGTCCACAGAAATTACGTTACCCAAAGCTTTGAATATTGTGACAGCCTTTTTGACACTCTCTGGACTCTCGAACTCGACAAAAGCAAATTCTTTAATCTTCCTTGATATCTTGAATCTGGGCAGAGAAACGTATGCAACAACTCCGAAACGACTAAACACATTTCTCACCCAATCGTGATCAGCTATAGGCGGTAACGACTCTACGTAAATAGTTCTATTGTCGGCATCCCATGTCTCTGGAATTTCTGTAACTCGTCGCACTTTTGTTCGATCCTCATTTAGTTTTAGGAGCTCAGAATACGAGACTGCGTTGGCAATTTCCTCTGTGGACCCACACAATTTCTTGATTTTGTTGAATTTTAGAAACACATCCAAAGGAACAACTAGAAAGAGCATTGGGAATATTCCGCAGTCAATCAACTATAAACAATTGGATTAAAACTCTTACATGGATCCTCCTTGATCAGTTGCATTAGAAAGCGATCTTTCGATAGATTGGCATTGCCAAAGTAAAATTCCATTTGCTTACGGATCGAATTGTAAAATGCCCGTTTTCTTCGCCGTGGATTTTTCGACTTGACAAGTTTTTGACTTTCACTGTCGTATTGCTGGTCGGAAGCATCTTTATCAATGTACTGACTTAGCTCCATAGCAGAAACCTTCTTCAGTTAAATTTACGGAACATGTTAAGAAGCGCGTCCACAGAACCTTCTTCTTATTTAGATGACACACACCATAGCCACAATCAAAGAATAAATAATACTATATAAACAAAGAAGCGACACACAAAGCGGTGGAAAATATCACGGTATACAGAATACAAGTTATGCTCGAGGGGCAAAATGACACTTGGCCGTGACGTCACTCGGCAAAATTGTGTGGTAATTTGAAGTAATTTATTAATTAAATAATTAGTTAAGCATAGTTTTCAATTATTTCTTTGCAATATTGTTCCGCTGCGCATATTTTAGAATATTTTCTCATGACTAATTTTAGAATTTTTCAGCAATATAACAGTGGTTGCGATCAAAGAATAAATAATTGTGATAATTATTTCATCTTTGGTTGCGATTGTAATATTTTCCAACTCTTTCTGTGTCGTTTCTTTGTTTGGATTATATTAGTATGTTTCCATGCAAGGTTGAACCCGAGTTGAACTCGAGTTAGTGGTCATGGAAACTCGAGTTGAGTTGAGTTTCGTTAAATCCAAGTAAACTCCACGAAAAAGGTCGGGTTGAGTTGAGTTTAGCTACAAATGTCATTTTTGTTTATTTTGTGTTTGCATTTTATTAATTTGAATAGTTTGGGAGAAAAATATATTAAAATTAATTTGCGGAAAAAAAGCATAGGAGAAAGGACATTTTTAAAATTGTGAGAACTGAATTTGAAAAAAGGGGCATATCGGACAAATGCCAACTGTCAACTCAACTCCACAAGTGCTCATGGAAACACTTCAGGTTAAGAGACCATTTTATAAACTCAACGAAAACTCAACTCCAACTCAACCTTGTGCATGGAAACATACTATATATTCTTTGGTTCTGCTCGATTACTGAGACGGTCAGTGGCTCAATCCTGCTAATCCTGTGATGTCTCGCTACTTGATAATCGCTAATACTTCACATCTGGGTGACTAAACAAAATCCACACAATTTTTCCTATCACGAATTTGATTGTATAATGCAAATGGCGTCTAGTATTGAAAATACTGTCGGGGTTGACAAGTCGGCTTTTTTCGGCAGTTAGATAAAGAAGTTTTATTTTGTAAGTCTCAGCAGAAATAATTTAAGAAAAAAGTGTAAGTTGTGATAGCAATTGCCAAACGAAGGACATTAATTGAAATAAGTGAGTTCTTGTAAAAGTGAAAAGCGACCTGCACGAACAAGAGGGAGTCGTTGCCACACCGTCATCGCAAAAATTTCTAAAATCTCCAACATAATCCGGTGAAAAGTAATTATTTAGAGACCGTAGTAATTATTAGAATTGTTATTTATCTTTTCGGGCTAATAGGGATTCAGTAAGTGGGTAGCGCTAAGAATCATGCAAAGAAAGGAATTTTCTGCAAATTTCACTCGTCTCGCCGTCAACTTTTTATGTATAGAGGGTGTGTGCGTGCGTCAACATGCGTTTTTAAACTTGATGCTGTGTGCTGTTCGTCCATGATGAGATGTTGTCTCTTCGAGCAACAACGGAAGGAGCGGAAAAAACTAGGCAAAAGTGAAGCCAATTTGCTCACTAACACTTAGAAATTCCGGTTTACTTTACAGTGTAAAAATTGACAGTTTGCATTGCCTAGGAAATTTTCTAGCCTAAGCTGTCAAACAGGCACACATTCAGAAAATTTTTGGCTTAGGTTGCAAGGGATTCCTTCTGTTGTTCCGCTCGTTTTTTGTTCTCTCCTCGAAGGGTGTTAACTACAATTTCATGGCCTCATCAGCAGCTGGCAGGTAACAGTGCATGTGTATGGGTTTACAAAGTGGGAAAGGCGGACATAATTTTCTTCGCATTGCTTATGCTCGTCAGTAAAACTTGTAACAAATTTTGCTTGGACTTGAGTAACCTCCGTTGAGAAAGAGGTGTGCGAAATACCCTCTAAACTTATTGTGGGGGTGCTGAACATATGCTGGTGTGTGTCAAGTTCAATTCTACTGTGTGACCTAAGTAGTGGCTTATCTGCGGAATAGAAGTGGTTTATTATTCTTAGAATTTATTGAGAGCCTTCTCCAGAAGTCAGGAGATCTATTAGATAACCTGAAAATTAGCTAGTGAAGTACCCTGCACTACTGGAGTGCAATTTTGCTGTATTTCTCACACACCCAACACTGTACTCCTTGCATGTCGATTCTATTGCGAACAGCCCCCAAAAGTCGTTTTCTCTTGAGTGGGGCGCTCTTTGATCCCGATTGTTTTTTGCACTATTTTTAAGGCTCTGCTCATTTTATATAAATTAATCTTATAAACATTATAAACAGCCTTGCTAAATCTAGTAGATAGAGGACTGCCAGTATTCCATAATACTGTGGACAGGTTGGCGCGATTGTTAAACCCACTGGCTCGGCCGACGGTGAATACAATGGAAGCTGATGGCGCCAATCAGAGGCGCCAGCAAACACAAAATCCTCCACAACTTCAGCAACAACAACAGCAGCAGCAACACCATCACCACCACCATCATCATCACCATCAGCAAATGGAAGCTGATAACCAACAGCCAGGAGTTGAAGCAATGGACACACAAGAAGGAGACGTCATCAACGAGAATATCGAAATGGAGAACATGGTGAATAGTGAGGACGCAAATATGCAAATAGCGCCACATGTCGATTCCACAACAATGGGTATGGATGCGACTACCACTGAACCGTGCGTTGAGGAGGAAGTGCGCTCCGAAGCGACTTTCTCCTTCAAAGTGGAGAACTTCTCAAAGCTGAAAGATTCGCTGCTGTCGCCGCCTTGCTTTGTCCGCAACTTACCATGGAAGATAATGGTAATGCCCAGGACGGACAGGAATCATCCGGAGACAAAATCTCTGGGCTTCTTCCTCCAGTGTAATGGGGAGAGTGAGTCGTCCACATGGTCTTGCAATGCTATGGCTGAACTTCGCCTTAAATCGTTCAAACCAGACCAGGAGCCTTTCGTCCGAAAGATTAAGCATCTGTTCTACAGGTAAGTGTTCGCAAATGCACGCAAGTGCTCGCAAAATCCCCTGCAAATCTTACACCAGGTCATTATCCCTTCAACAGCAAAGAGAACGACTGGGGCTTCTCGTATTTCATGTCATGGAATGAAATCCTTGACCCCGAGAAGGGATATGTCCAGAACGACACTATTATACTGGAAGTGCATGTTGTGGCCGAAGCACCCCACGGCGTGTTCTGGGACTCGAAGAAACACACTGGGCATGTGGGACTCAAGAATCAGGGCGCCACCTGTTACATGAACTCCCTACTGCAGACTTTGTTTTTTACCAATCAGCTCCGCAAGGCGGTGTATAAGATGCCAACTGAAGCAGACGACAGTAGTAAATCTGTAAGTATACTGCCCGTCTCTTTTGTGTGGTGTTTAGTGCAGCGCTAATTCGTTTCGACAGGTCGCTCTGGCGTTACAACGAGTCTTCTACGAATTGCAGTTCTCTGACAAGCCGGTAGGTACCAAAAAACTGACTAAGAGCTTTGGCTGGGAGACACTGGACTCCTTCATGCAGCACGACGTGCAGGAGTTTTTACGCGTCCTACTCGACAAGTTGGAGAGCAAAATGAAGGGCACCTGCGTGGAAGGGACGGTCCCCAAACTTTTTGAAGGCAAGATGACCTCCTATATCAAGTGCAAGAATGTTGACTACAGCAGTTCCAGGAGCGAAACGTTCTACGACATCCAGCTAAACATCAAGGGGAAAAAGAACAGTGAGTATTCACCCATTCTTACAGTTGTTCCTCATTTCACTCCGTTCCCTTTACGAAAGTTCTCGAATCGTTTGCCGATTACATTGAACCAGAAACCTTGGACGGAGACAACAAATATGATGCCGGGGATCATGGTCTCCAGGAGGCCGAGAAAGGTGTTATTTTTCAGAAATTTCCACCAGTCCTGCACCTGCATCTAATGCGGTTTCAGTACGACCCAATCACAGATAACTCTGTGAAGTTCAACGACCGGTTCGAATTCGATGAAGAGATTAACTTGGATCGTTTTCTGGAGAAGCCAGAAACGACGGAAGCGACATACAGATTACACGCTGTTTTGGTTCACTCCGGTGACAATCACGGCGGTCACTACGTCGTCTACATTAATCCTACGGGGGATGGAAAGTGGTGTAAGTTCGACGATGATGTTGTCTCTCTGTGCAGTAAGAAGGAGGCGATTGAGCAGAATTTTGGTGGTTTGGAGGACGACATGAGCCTTAACGCGAAGCACTGCAGCAACGCTTACATGCTGGTGTATATCAGGGTGTCGGCATTGAAGCATGTCCTGGAACAAATCGAAGAATCTGATATCCCGAGCGAACTGATTGAGCGTTTGAGTGAGGAAAAGCGCATGGAGCAGGTGAGGCGAAGAGAGCGCGCCGAAGCCACCACGTACGTTCTTATCCATGTTATCCTGGAGGAGTGCTTTGAAACGCACCAGTCCACGGATCTGTTCGACTTGGAGAAGGCGCATGTGCGTGTCTTTAAAATGAAGAAGACAGACACGATCGGGGATTTGGTTGCGACGTTGTCGCGGTCTTTCCGGGTGCCCGAGAATCGTATGCGTGTTTGGCCTCTACTGCTCAAGGGTAATGTCAGCCGGCCGATATACTTTGACATCAAGGACGAATTCAATCAACTGCTGGGCAATGTTATTGAGCCACAGTCGCCGTGGACAGTTTTCCTGGAACTGGCGCCCCCAGACACGAAGGAGCCACTGCCCCCGTTTGATCAGAAGCGAGACATCCTACTGTTCTTCAAATTCTACGATCCGTACGTGAAGAGGTTAGGTTATATCGGATATGGGCAGTTTTTGCTCACATTGAAGTTCTTTGAGTTAGTGCCGTACATAAATGAGCGATTGGGCTTTCCGTCTGACACAGAACTGACGATATATGAAGAGACGGGTCCCAGTGTGGTTCACCGGATCAATCCGAACGAGACGTTGGGGGGATCACTAAAGGGTCCGCGCGAAGAGGTCCAAGGCAACATCCTCATTTTTGAGAAGAAGCACTACGATGAGAAGGAAGAGTTCGAGTTGCCGACATGCGATGATTACTTTCGCGACTTGATGTATCGGATCGAGGTGACTTTCTTAGATAAATCCAACCCGAACGACCCGGGGTAATGATAGCTTCAATGGGCTGTGTGTATGGCCTTAGTGACTCTCTCTCATTTGCAGTTTCACACTAGAACTGTCCAACAGGTATTCATATACGCAACTAGCGCAGGCCGTAGCACAGCGGATTGACACCGACCCGAACAAGATCCAGTTCTTTAGATCGATGGGGTACGCGTATGTGCTTCTTTTGATGTTATCTTTAATAAGTCGTTAGTTTAGTTCTAACAATAGGTACAGGGACCAGCCGGGCAATCCGGTGCGCTCAGTGTACGAGGGCAGCTTAAAGGATATCCTGTCGTACAACAAGCCACGCACTGGCAAGAAGATCTTCTACCAGAGACTTTCGATGAATCTAAACGAGCTAGAAGACAAAAAGCAATTCAAGTGCCTTTGGGTGAGTATCTACCACCTGTGCCTGTGCAGTGGTGTGTTGGAGCCGATTTCACCTGCATTCACTCTCGTAGGTGTCACCGAATTTCAAAGAGGAAAAGGAACTGGTTCTGTATCCCAATAAGAGTGGAACAGTAAGGACATTGCTGGAGGAAGCCGCAAAGCAGATCCAATTCGCAGATGATAGCACTGGCAAACTGAGACTTGTCGAGGTGTCCAGTCACAAGCTCTTGCCTTCGCCCCGTGAGGACACACTCTTAGATCGTAATATGTTCCATGGTGTCGTCCAGTGCCGTCTCAAATCGATCCTGTTTTTCTTTTTTCTTTGTGCGTTACAGACTTGGCCAACTGTTCAGAGACGACAACAACAACAACAAATCAAACTAGTCAGAAATTTTACAGGATAGAAGAGATACCAGCCAATGAGGTAGTTATAGCCGAAAACGAAATGCTTATACCTGTGTGTCACTTCAGCAAGGAAATCTATAACGCGTTCGGAATACCGTTTTTCATTAAGGCGAAGCATGGGGAACCATTTGGTGCACTCAAGGAACGGATCCAGAGGAGATTGAATGTGCCGGACAAGGAATGGGAGAAAGTAAAAAGTGCTAGCGTGTCGTATGCATAAACTTAACTCTCTCTTTTCAGTATAAATTTGCAGTTATATCAACGAGTCGTCCAGAATACGTCACTGATGATGCAATTCCCGTTAATTTAGAGAACTTCCGTTCAAGTCAGCAGCAACGTAAGTGTTTGGTGTTGTTCGCCATTCTCTTTTTTTTAATTTTTAATATGTGTTTGTTTTCCCGATTTAGCTGGAAATCCACTCCCCTGCCTCGGACTGGAACACATGAATAAATCACAAAAACGATCCAGATATACGTATTTGGAAAAAGCTATTAAGATATATAATTAAGAAATAGATTTGAGTTTTTTTTGGTAATTTTAATGTCAGGATAGCGTTCTAAAATAGGTGTGATGCGAAAAAGAAGCGATCTTTCGAGGAGACTGTGACTGAACGATTGTAATTTTAGACACGTCATTTGTATGTTTTCCTTCCCTTGTATGTAAGTTTTACAATTTTTGTAATTGACATACGCATGATACCTTCCGGTTTTTTGTTTCTTTTTCTCGATCTCTTTCTATCTGCGTAACTTGCCCCGTGCCAGCATGTTTAGGGTAACGAGCAGACTGTTTTTTTTTTTTTATCATGTAAGCGTTTTTTTTTTGTTTTGTGAAAATTAAGCAACTTGGAACGTAAACAATTTCCCGTTTGAAGAGGGCGGGGGGTGGTTCGGGACTGTAATACATCTCCCGTAAGAACTATTTATTGGCAAGGGAATTTACGCAAAGCGTGCACTGCTATGCATTTGACAAAAATTTATTCACAGTAAAGTGTACGCAACTAGCAGAATAAATAAAACATGCAGAATCAGAACAGTTTTTAATTTCATCAAGTCAGTGTTGGCAATTCCCACTTATATAATATAATAATAATATATTATTTATACTTATCCCTTCCTTTTAAGCATTCCAAAGAAGATTTCATCTCGAGGAAATTACAAGTAACTGGGAGTTCTCAGAGAAATGAGAGCGGAAGCCATTCCTTTCATATTTTAGCATGACTTCCCATGACTTGTTTTCTTTAAAATAAATTATCTGCCCAGTGAAAAGGCTGCCTGTGAAGACATGTCTTTAATTTGTCTTAGATGTGATATTTGTAATTTATCTGAATGTTGTTAGAAAGTGATAAGAAATGCTAACAATACGCCTGCCGCCTGTATACAGAAAACAAGGTATGCTCGAGAGAAAAATGACGTTGCGTCGATGACGTCACCACGGCTAATGTTGTATGAAGATTTTATGTAATTTAAGAATTAAATGAGTAGTGGAAAATATTTTTCATTTATTTCTTTGCAGCAATGTTCCTCTGAGCATGCCCTAGGATATTTCATTCATGGCTAATTTTAGCATTTTTCAGCAATATAATCTAAAATTCTTTAAAATGCAATAAAAATTTTGCCGCAGTGACGTTACATGGGATTTCTCATGGTGTTCCGCTCCTTCTCTGTTCTCTCCTCGAAGATATCTTGTATTCTCTATACCATGTACGCCTCCAAGCAGTCAAAAGAGGTAACATCTTCTTAATCACCAACGCGCATGGGATCAAAGCAAAAGTGAAGAAGTCTCACTGTAAAGTAGTAAATTGTCCGCACGTCTTCTATGTTTTGTGTTTGGGACCCTGCTGTACTCAGTCCTATTTAAAGAAGAAGAAGAAGTAAATTCTCCGCATTTATTATTATTAGTATTATTATAGTATTATTTTCAATTATGCTGAGGGCTAAAATGTTCTGTTTCTGCGCAATCTAGGCATTGTCATGACATTTCTTAAAATTTGATTTGGTGTCAATTGGCAATTTATTCAGCTGCTTTTCAGCACCCTCATTCAGCACCATTTTGTTGGTTTATGGTTGGTTCTACTGCATTTTGAAGTTCTTGAGGATGAAAGAGACAACTGCAAAGTTGACCCCTTTTATCTCAGGATTTTCTTCTAGGTAAGCAGTCCATATTATATATAGGTCTGTGAGACAGACGGACGGACGGACAGACTGACATGCTTAAATCGATTTGTTTTCAGATTCTGAGTATATGTATATAACTCATTCTGCTCTAGCATTATTGGTCCTATGCGTTACAAACGTTGGATCAAAACTATTATACCCAAAGTATAAATAACCCTTTGGTTTTTTATATTTTGATTATACCCTATCTATCATATGGGGTATAACAAGACAAAATTTTGAGCGAACCGAGTAAATTCCCGGCTTTGTTTACAAATCGATAGAGTTAATCTCTATGACAAATCCGTTGTCAAAAAATGACAACCCTGTAAATGCACGCACACAAATACGGACATTTGCTATCACCTTTTATCACATGCTACAAAAATGGTGAAGCTTTCAAATAATTATATTTAACTTTGTCACACGAAATCTAATCTTTTATATTCGTCCGTGAATAGCGAAATTGTAACACGTATGCATTTTTATGACGGTAAACCACTCACTCTCGTTGACTGCATTTACTTTCCCAACACGTTATTTATACTTTGGGTTTTGTGGCATAGAATTGATGTGTCGTTCCTTTATAAAGTCATTCTTCACCTTCGTTCCGGAACGAAGTATTCACACTTCGGACACGAAGAAACACGACTGTCAAAATTGTGCTAGTGTTTTTGCCCACTGGGAAGTGCCCGGGTTTTTTTTAGGTAATTTCGTAAGGCTTTCTTGTTTTTACGCTTAGTTTTAAGGAAAAGCAAAATTTTATGTGCTTTTCTCTTGACTTGTATTATAGGATACTCTTCCGGTTAATTGGTACCGTTAATTCAATTAAATCTCTAAATTGATCTGTCAAAGCGAATATTTTTTAGGTTGGGATTTCGTCTGTCAAGTGATTTTTAGGGGTCTCACAAGGTTTAAGGAGTTTTTGTTGATTTATCAGGTTTTCAAAACACGTACAGGCAAATTGATTCGACTTCTGATAAAAACAGTAGGCCGCTCTACCATTGAAGTTGATTATATGTTAAAGTATGAAATAAGTAAAAATTGTACCTTATCTTCTGAGTTGTCTTCTAAATGGAAGTGGAGACAAACGAGGCCTTTAACTTCTTAGTTTCACATAGCACTCTTGTGTAAGAAATACTAAGGACCAAATTAGGCGCTTTTATGCCTTGGCACAGTGGTCAACCTGATAAATGTATTCAAATTCTTTTTGTGATGTGCACCAGCCTTTATAGCTCTTGTTTTTATGTAGTCAAGTTGATTTGAATTGGTCAGTTTTCTACACTAGGAGCACGCTAGAAACAGAACTATAGTTATTGATCTAGTCAGCCCTGGTTGTAACTGCTTTGTGCGTATGTATCTTCGTCTTACATGTCCTGTTTTGCGTCATCGTTATTTTTAATTCTTCAGTAATACCTTTGAGCACAGCAATTTTTAGATAATTTTTCTTTAGTTTGTTTCAATTCCTCTTAGTTATAAAAATGCCACAAAAGATTCTTCAAGGAGATAAATCCTAATGTAATTCAAGTGGGGTTTCCACTAAAGTCATTTTTTCGTGTAATTCCTTTCAGATTACAGAGGCAATTGCGTTAAACTTGCAGCACGCCCACAGAATATCCAGTTACATAGAATAGCAGTGATAGAGGAGTCGTTCACGGGGAAAACTCAATACTAATCCCGTGGAGAACAGTTAAACCGAAACCAAAAACAAAAACAGAGAGTAAAATACGTAGAGAAAAACAATGACTGCGCTACCCCGACGAATAATCAAAGAAACACAACGTCTCCTGCAGGAACCAGTGCCAGGTATCAGTGCCGTACCGGACGAATCGAACGCTAGATACTTTCATGTAATTGTGACTGGCCCAGAAGATTCGCCGTTCGAGGGTGGTTTGTTTAAGCTTGAACTCTTCTTGCCCGAAGATTATCCAATGTCAGCACCAAAAGTACGTTTTATAACAAAAATTTATCATCCAAATATCGATCGTCTAGGTAGAATATGTTTAGATATCTTGAAAGATAAATGGAGTCCAGCTCTGCAGATACGTACAGTATTGCTATCAATTCAAGCCTTATTAAGTGCCCCTAATCCGGATGATCCTCTGGCTAATGATGTTGCAGAACTGTGGAAAGTTAATGAGGCTGAGGCCATACGAAATGCTCGTGAATGGACTCAGCGATATGCAATGGACAATTAAAAGGAAATAAGTGTGTGTGTGTGTGCGGGCGGCAACAAACATAAAAAACAATATATTTTCTATAATAATATCTCTTTAAAACTCGAGTATATCACACCACTCAACGTAATGTAAAACCAGCGAAACTACTACTACTACTCTCTTCACTGGAAGAGTAAATAGAAATTCGAGACAAGAAAAAGTAATTTGTGGAAATTCCCTTGTTGCAGGACTGCTGTTGTCATCTGTAGATTGTCGTGAGAAATTCCTCAAGATTTCCCTCTTGTTTTAGTACATTTTATTGCGATTGTATCATAAAAAGAACAAAAGAAATTGATTCATTGTGCAGATGACATTCGTCTTTTGTTTCTAATTACGCCTTTTTGAATTGTAAATGAGAAGAAACTTTATATTTTTTAGATGATTAAAGTTATTTAAATTAGTGAGTGAGAATTTTCATTTTAGTTGCCGGCTGGTGTTCCGCTTATTCCAATTTGTAGACCTTCCCCACCATTTTGAACCCTGGCACTTCCTGAGTGCCTCGCACTATTGAACTTTTTCATTTACCTGAGTGTCCAGAGTCCTTTTCACCTTCATGTGTTTTGTAATACATCTGACGCTGATGATATACAACTGGAACCGCACGAAAAAAATCGGAATTGAAAAAATGAGTGATTCCATTTTTCTACTGTGTAAACTGTAGCTGAGCTCGGAAAATAGACACGAATTCGAACGGAGGACGTTTGCCGGTGACGTGATGTTTTGTTACAACGAGACGCAGCTTAGATTCGGACGGGCCCTAACTACTGCACGCCATTTGATTCTAAATAACGAGCGAATTTACACAAACAACTTTTGTTCAATTTTACTTTTCTGTTTATTTTCGCAACACGGTAAATAGTAGTTACTCTTTACTTGACGTTATGTAATAAAAATAGTCGTCAATTAAAAAGTTGCAAATACAAAGAACAATATATAAAAACTCGTCAGTTTTCTCCAAATTTTAACAGCACTGGGAAGTGACAAAGCACGGAAAAGAATAGTTTTCAGTAGAGAGCGTATGTTATACTACTACACTACTGCATCTGCTACCTCTTTCTATTTGAACACATTCGCTCCGGAGTGTTGCAAATGAATTCCCTGTTTTTGTCATCTTTTGTTCATCATCTTCATTTTGTCACTGGGGTTCCTGGTGCACTAACAACTAACAAAAAACGAAAATTAATGTTTCTCCTGCCTTCTTATTCTTTAAATGTTTTTTGAAAACATTTTTATCTTTCTTTTTCCTCGTAACTATTTTTTAAATACGTTTTTTAATACTCAAATCTCTTAAGGCTATCGATAATAAATGTGTATCGTGTGGAAGCAATGCAAAAAATATAAGAA
The DNA here is from genome assembly GCA_006980735.1 of Dasypogon diadema. Lineage (NCBI taxonomy): Eukaryota > Metazoa > Arthropoda > Insecta > Diptera > Asilidae > Dasypogon > Dasypogon diadema. The sequence continues at coordinate 35,370 of QYTT01088958.1, read as the reverse complement.
AGGTGATCTGAGCAGACGCAGATGACTGATCTGTGAAGTGGTGACTCCAACTGTTGCTGTTCCCTTAGGAATTTTTCCGCTCTTCTGTCATGAACTGTGCGAGGACTTTTTGCATGCTCTCCTTCTCGAAAACATCACCTTGTTGTGATGACTGCATTTGTTGGTCGTTATATTGTTGTTGTCGAGGTACTGCCGTAGCAGTTCGGATAACTTGGTCCTCCGGCTGAACGGCTCCTTGTGTTTGAAGTGTGGCTGTTGCCATTTTTATCAGTTCAGATCCACTGGAAAGAGCGGATTTGGAAAAAATTTAGGCGTGATATTAAAGAGGCAAGGAGAGGGACAAAGTACTTACTCATTGTGTACAAACGTATCCAGGGCGATTTGTTTTACAGATGTTGACGGTTCGTTGCTCTGATAAAAGTCTGCCTCTGCGGCCGTTACACAAAAATAGTAAAACCAGCGAATATGAAAAAGAGAGAAGTGCTATTAGCTTAGTGCACTCTGTTTTATTTATCCAAAACTGCCTAGCCTAGCTCTGTTCGCGCCAGAACAAGTCCTGGTCTGACTTTCCCAATTCCTAAGCGTTTAATGAGTTCCGTAAAGTGGTAAACACCAATCAGACTAATTATTACTCACGAGTAAAAGTTGCTCTTACTCCAAGGTAAAAGAAGAATTCATAGAAATGGCATTGGCACACTGACCTCTAATAAAGTTCCCCGAATTTATATATCGCCTTATTTTCCAATGGCAGGCACTAAGAAATTCTAATTAATGGGGGCGTCGAGAAAATTCTAACACATAATTGTGGGATATAACAAATAATTGGAGATTCCATATGAGATAACGAGTTAATAGGTCCATATTTATAAATATCAAAGTTTGCAGTAAAAACACAATTAACACAGCCACAGCCGGTAAAGTAACAAAAACAGCCGAAAAAGGAGTAATTGCAAAAGGCATATCGTAAAAAAAAAGCGAAAGGATAAGGAATTCGAACACAAGTTACAGACCACAAATGACATTTAGGAAGAAAGTGCTGAGCCGCGGTTCGGAACTGGTACGATAATGCTAAATATACGAAAAAAGCTTCAAGCGGCACTCAGCACTTTGCGAAGCCAATTTGTTCAAAAAATACCGTTGTTTATTCATTACTCGCAAGAGTAACCCTTGTTGGTGTTTACGGCCCGAAAAGTTCAGAACTTACTCCGGCGCATTTATTGAAAAACTTGAACTTGGGGAGGTGAGTTTATAACGTACGCCAATTGTAAGACTTGAGAAGCCAATGGGCCATTCCACACCTTTATTCACGCGGCTTTATTCATACCGGTTTTATACGAGAAGGGTAAGAGAAGCAGAGGAAAATGTCTACAAGAGTGCGGCACTTTGGAGAGAAATTTGCCGCACAAATCAAACCTATTTCTCGTGTTGCCACTTTCTAACACAACCATAGGGACCAGACTTTTCTAAAGAGGAGAGCAAGCAATTTACACACATTCTAACAACGCCTCTATTCGTACATGGAAGTGATGACTGCGGCAAGAATAAAGGTGTGGAAATGCTGACTGTTGTCAAACCGGTTTGAATAAATAATAATTCGAAATTTCAAGACTGAAATCCAAAAATGACAAAGCTCGAAATAGAACAAAACAGTTTGGAAAGGAACGAAAAGCATAAGCAAAACAAATCGTCCATGCAATGTGTGTTATTAGTTTTAAGCGATGCAAAGCAGCAAACGAATACACAGCCTTCACCGTAGGCTTGTAAAGAAAGAGAGAGAGAGAAATAGGTCAAAACACCAAGTTGTTTCTCCGCGCAAAATATTGTCGTAAATAAATAATCGTCTTTCTGATCTGCAACATCCACCCACAAATTAAAAGGAACCAAAATAGGAAAAGTACGAAAGAAAGAAGAATGAAAAAGAGAAATAGTTTACGATACCTGTTTCATCCTCACTCAGTTCAATTCCAGGTTCGTGTAGTGCTATATCCGAATCGCTAGACGATCCTAGAGTTTTGTTACCACTGTCTGTCTTATTTTGCGCAGCTACTGAGATCGTTTTGACCTTATACTGCGGGGAATCTCCTACACTGATATCAGATTCACCGTTTGGGTTTGGGTGCATGCACTGAACGTCAGTAACTAAAGAAGCATTTGTTGACGAAGTTGTCGTTACAACAATATCTCTGCCACTTTCATCGACAGAATGCTCCTCAGTGAGAATAACCACACTCTCAGTGCCATGTGGATTTAATGTGGCAGTCCTGTTCATTACAATTTTTCTGTGTTGGGTGGCCCTTTCGGTGCCACTATCATCGGGCAACAGAATCACCGGACTACAGGATTGCTGGTCACATGTCGGGATAATATTCTCTAGATTTATCGTCGAAATCTCCTTGATATTACCAGACGCATTATCAGGAGCACCACGCGCACTCGAAGGTCCCTCTGTCGTTAGGGGAGGAGTGGTTGTTGCGAGGTCCCACTCGATGTCGCCAACGGTTCGTCTTGGTTGTTGCTGTGGCTTGATTATATTATTAACTTTAGAGTGCTTCTTGATCGTTTTCACTTTGATCGGGGTTGAGGTTTTTGCAGCAATTTTGCTTTTGTCGCCTTCACTGTCGCTTTCTCTAGCCGTCAAGTCTAATTCCGTCAATATCTGGATGGCCAGGGCTTCGGCGTCGTTAGGTATTTGTTCGATGTCCGGGGTTTTTGTGATAACTTCCCTTTTGAAGAGTTGAACTCCTTCACCTAAGTGGTGGGAAAAATCCAATTTTTATGTTTGCAAAACTCTTGCCAATATGTGGCAAACATATATGAAAAATTGAGAAAGAAAGTTGCATTTTTTCCACCTGAGCTTGTTTTCTATCATAATAATATAAACTTGCGATTCAAATTATATTTTAAAGGATTTATTTATGATTACCCGTTGTGAGTACTTTGCTAGAAAAATTTGACATACTTTCTAAAAGTGCCTCACGCTCACAATCCTGTAGGTGAATAACGCCCGTAACCCTCACCCCCAATCTAGTAGAATACCACTACTTTTCATAACGCAGTTTATTCACTGAGAAAAAAATACGGACGACACGCGCTTCATTCACCAACAGTTCAAATTCCTCTCATCAGATAAACGCCCAAGTCAGAGTTACTCGTTTTGTCGGCGGGCAAATATGTGGGGACGTGCGAGTCTTTCCAAGTAATTCGATAGGTCAAAGCAAATGAAAAAACTACACACACATAAACATGAAAAGCAAATCAAACGTTACAAATGTAATGTAAAGCGTTCTAGATGGTTTAGTAGGCGGAAATCCAAGGATGTGTTATTTCTCGTTCCATTCTGACTCTACCACGAAGCCATGAACAACTGACAATTGTAAAGTCTCGTAAGGATATCGCAAGCGATTCCATCAGAGAGTGACGCTTACCTTCCTGTTGAGTGAAATCAGTCACTTCCGGCTGGGCGGTTGGTGGAATTTTTTCAACATCGACCTCAATTCGGTTTGCATCGATAATTTCAATGGATGTTGGAGGTGGCATTGAGAAGCTGTCAGATCTTTCACGAAGATTGGGTAAATTTTCCAGTAGCTCTTGTTCAACTGAAAAAAAACGATTCAAATGGAATATGTGCGGGCCGAGTGGTGAATTAGTGACATATGTTGATGGTGTGCGCAGCGCGTTAAAACGGTATACCAGTTCTTTGAATGGGAACGAAACCAAGACCGAGAATCGCGCACGACGTCTGTAATGTTTGAAAAATCGTATACATTGGTTTCCGTCCATTTGGAGGAGGTGCCAGCAGAAGGAATGGTTTTTACCCATGAGGAAAAGATATGGAAAAGTGGAAAATGCAAATCTACCACAATGAAAAAAATTCTCTGAAATTTAACTAATCATCACCTCTTCCCAAAAAAATCCTGCCACCTCCTCAGGAGTCACTGTCATACTCTCACACAAATGCTTCTCCTCTTCTTCCAATCCCCAAAAACTAGACAATACTTACTTTTTGCTTCGGTGACTTCCAGCTTGCCGTTGAATTCGGTCGTTTCATCACGCTTCTCCTCCTCACTGAAGCTCTGATCCATTGTCTGATTGCGCCGCAGTGAGGTGTCCCTGGACGGTCCCAGTTCCTCCTTGAGATTGTCGAAACCTGACTGGTCTAGCTGCATCTTGGCAACGGCCTTCTCCATTTCATCTGTGACCAATTCCAAATTGAATATACACTTGTCCACTATGTCAGATCGTTTGATCCGATGTAGCGCTTGTTCCAAATTATTGCCGGTAGCCTGGGCACCAGCTTGGCGTAACCATAGGCGCAGCATAACCATCGCTTGTTGGGACGGTCGGCCCGGGTATTCAGCTTTGATTAATTGGATGTCATTCTCAGGAACAAATAGTTCGTGTGCCAGTTTCTCCCAGTCATCCTCAAGTAGGTTACAAATGTCTGATAGTCGAATATCTGCCTTGTGGATCTCATCGGGTGGACGGAAGCCTCCATTCAGCATCACCCGGTAGCTTCGATCCAAGCTGCGCTGGCTGGCGTGCCAACTCTGTCTATCCTCTTCAATAATCCGCTCCCCGGAAAGAGAAACATTTAGGCTACAAATGGGCATCTGAGGAGGATCGCCCTTCGCTATTTTGGGGTCATTCATAAAGCCAATACGGCCAAACGGTTCCTCCTGGTCCTTGACACGTACCATGAACGATAGTCGATTCTCACGGAACGCGTGGAACTTCATGTTCAGTTGTTCTCCAGATTTCATGACTGGAACGAGATTCCCAGCGAATTCCAAGTAAATCGTCTGATCTTCCAAAACCTCCACGTCCCGGCTCTTGGCCACTTCTGTAAAATACTCCTGCTGTTCCAGAGTTTTGTCCTCCTTATCATCGGTCATGCAGAATACGCTTAGCTTGGCCTCGGTTGTGCTGACCCTCTTCGCGAATACCACGAATTTTACCATGAACGGCACTTGTGTCATATATGTGTACAGTTCTGTCGCCATGCGGCAGGCCTCGGTAATGTTCCGACAGTCCATCAGCCAGAACCGTGCTGATACAGTCGTTGTGAAAGAAACGCTATCCTTAACGAATGTCAGGGGTGTAGAGCCGGTAACATCCTCCCAAACTGCACGATTCTGACCGCCGGTGATGGAGCACAGGAGACGTAGAGTCGGTGCGTTACCCGAGTATTGGTTGATCATACCCTGGGTGTGGGCTCGGGGCGCCGGTATGCTCAGAGTAATTGCCTTGTGGAACTTGCGACGACGCGGCTCCACAGTCACAACTGGCGAGACGGCAACACCCTGACCAAGAAGCTTGGCGCACCCGTTTAAGTCGACCGGCTGGGCTTGAAGGCCTACACGTATCTTTTTGGTAAGTGCATTCGGCGGAAAAATCGCCTGCACTTGCGGCACAGCTGATGACGACACAGTGCCGCCGTCCGGTCCAATGGCGTGAACCTCCTGTCGGATGCGTGACACCACGGCGAAGAAGTGCGGAAAATCATGGGTCACGATTCTGATGATCCGATTGGTGTGCAAATCCTCCAGCTGGCTCAAGTCGCTCGTTTCGAAGGTCTCGTTTAGGACATCGCGGACTGCTTCCTCACTGTCATAAAGCGTGTGCTCGCGCCATGTTTCGCCATTATCCGAGCGTAGGATGATTATCTCACGCTCCTTGTCCCGCAAAGAGCCAAAGTGTGGCACTTCCAGAATGACAGGCCTATAAGAGACGAGTGAACGTTAGGAATGATTTATTGTTAGGTGCATGAGATTTCGCCTACCCTAGAAATTGGGCTTTAACCGGTGACAATTCCAGCACCCGACTCACTAGCGCCTCACCCTCCATCAGAGGAGGCGGATTGGGGATTCGTTGCGGTTTCACATATCTGCATGTTATCCGTGTCGGTTGTGCTGCAGATTTCGGGGGCACTATTACTCGTACGCCACTATGTCTGCACCCTCGCATGGCTCCACCCCGAGCATCGACCAGAAATGACACCAAGAACCTGTTTTATGAGATGGTAGAGATTGAATTACTTCTGAGAATCTTTTGCTGAGCGGCAGAAAGAAAAAGCCTTGCGGAAATGACAAAGACGTGCAATCCAAGCGTTTCGGGCTCGCTAAATCTACTACAAATACAACCGGAGTTAGCCTGTGGCAGGAACATCCCCTGGGGAGTTGCTTTTACTGCGTTCGGCTAGCTCTTACCGGAACTTGGTGCTTCTTACATGGATGGTGAAGTGAAGTACTGGAAAAATGGAAATGAGTGAAAGTACCTTTCCCTGCACATCGGAAGTGTTTGCTCCCTTCCACCGAAACTTTTCAGGTGCGGTTCGAGCTGGTTCAGAATGGTTGCATCTTCAGCTTGTTTCGTTCTTAGTTTGGATTGGGATGTTTCGTGTGTGTGTGTGTGTGTGTACGTGTTTCATGTGTGTATAACATACCTCCAGGATTTGGCCGGAATTTCAGATATTGCCGAGATTATTTTTCGTAATTTTTGTAGTCATATCCGTCGATTTAGAAGAGAAGAACAGAGTTTCGTTTTAGAAAATATGGAGAGAAAATTGGCACTTGTTTTGGAGAGTGGGAACTCAAACCGTCTACATTTTTCCTTCTTTGCCGAAATGTTCCTGCTTACGGCAAAGATGCCAGGTTAAAAAGAAGCTTGCTTCCATTTCCAGCTCTTTCAAAGCGTGTTCCTTCACCCTACTGGGTTACGATTTTACTTTCCATGAGAGTGGTCTAGAGCTTGTTGAGGGAGCTCTGGACCCAGCTCGCGCATTTCAAGGCTCGACAGACGAAAAACAACACTAGCAACAACGCGCTGAATTTCAGATGCACGCAATTAGGCCCAACAAAGAACTGATTACTAGCTTATATTTCAATATTAGTAGTTTTGAATAGTCGAATAGCTTAGGTCGAAGCGTACCATTCTGATTTAATGTCGAAATGCGTGAGCTGGGTCGTGGATGTGGGTCACTGTTATTTAAGTTTGCTTGTAAGCGAGGAACTCTTTTCAACATCCAAAGGAAAAAGTCTACAACAAGAAACCGTGCAAAAATCTAAGTAGATCAGTGTCTGTTAACGGATTAGCGTGAACAAACGAGAGAGAGGACTGTTATTATTAGGAGGCAAATGTCAAATCAGCACGTTATAAGGATTAGCCTGTTCTGCTTGTAACTCGTTCATGTTGGAATTTGGAATTGGCTTTCGCCAGGGTCTAGTCCGCGCATTTAAACATTCGGTGTATCGAATATCTTCACCAATATTGATGTGTCGGCTCTTAGGTAGGCGCATTTCAATGCGCAATGGCAACTTCGCGATTGGTAAAGACCCAAAACCGTTTTTTTGCGCAACTCTTTCATTGGACGTTGAAATGTGCGAATTAGACCCAGTTGTTATTCGTTAAAAACAGAGAAAGAAATAAGCGAGAATACAAAACCAAACCAAGCTAAATACTTTTATCAAGAGTGCGAGAAAAGAAAACTGAAGCGCATGCCAGGTATGACGCAGTGGCGGCGTATGCATTCTGCATATCTACTCACCCAGCGTGAATAGGCTGTCGAACGATGTTCACATTGTCGACAGCCTTTATTGCGTACGGACTGCTCATCTCGGTGTTGACATAGGTGCTGCCGAACACCTCGCTGGCTGGAACTTTACGAAAGATCCAATTATACTTGGTGAATTCATAGAAGTTGTAAACCATATCCTCACCTTTGCGTTCTCCGGATCCATCGTCGGTAGTGTCGTACTTAGTGGCATCCGCCATCGTCTTGAGGTCATCTGTAGCCATGTACTTGTACTGGTGCTGGTCGATAGGATCTTCGCCACCCTCATCCTCGGAATCAGACATAAAAGTTTCATGCATGGATTCGGGGGCGACAACCTTGTACTTCTCTTCTAGGATGCCGGTAACCGTATTCGTGACGCTCGTCTCCGTGACAACCTTCAGGGTTTCGACGGCTGTCACGTAGCCGAGCTTATTGGCGATGCTAAGGGCAGTCTGGCCATCCTGGAAAGACAGCGCTGAATGAACCGAGCGAATGCTGTTAAAAAGTGGTGCTTACATTTGTTAAAGCGTTTGGATTCGCTTTGTGCGTCAGAAGTAAATTGATGATGAGTGTGTGGCCCTGCTGGGCGGCCTGGTGTAGTGGAGTGTATCCAATGTTGGTGGTAAGCTCAATGTTGGCGTCATTTTCCAGCAGGAACTTAACCATTTTCACTTGTCCGAAATGAGCGGCCATATGCAAGGGTGTGTAGCCGGCTTTAGTCCTGGCATCGATCTGTGCCCCATGGTCGAGAAGAACTCGTACTACGTCGACTTTGTCTTCTTGTGCAGCTAGATGGATGGCCGTTAGACCATTCTTAGCCGTACTATTCGGATTCACTTTGCGTTCCAACAACAGCTTTACCATGTCAATATGGCCTTCCTGCGCGGCCAGATGCAGGGGTGTGAACCCTGATTTGCTCTCGATATCAGCAAGAGCACCATATTGCAACAAGTGTGTGGCGATGTCCATTTGGTTCTTCTTGGCGACGATGTGAAGGGCGGTGTGGCCATTCTTAGCGCTCACATGAGGGGACGCGCTCTTCTCTAGGAGCAGCAGTGCAACATTCTGACGATTGTAGTGGCAGGCCACATGAAGAGGTGTCACGCCGTTTTTTCCCTGAGCGTCGATCGAAGCGCCCTTCTGCATCAGTAACTTAGCGATCGGTGCGTTTCCATATTTGGCGGCTAAATGCAGTGGAGAAAAACCTTTTTTCGTGGCAGCATCTAGTGAAGCGCCATTCTCAATAAGAATCGCGGCAACATCCTCCTGACCTTCCTTGGCCGCAATATGCAGCGGCGTGTACAAGTCCTTCGTTGTGGAATCGACATTAGCGCCATGTTGCAACAACAACATCACAATGTCGATATTACCTAGCCTGGAGGCCACATGCAGGGGAGTTTGACCTTCCCTGGCTTTTACATCGACTTGAGCGCCATTTCTCAGTAGAATACGAATGATGTCAGTTTGGTTGGCACGGGCCGCTAAGTGCAAGGGTGTTTCGCCACGCACCGTTGGGGCATCAGGATTCGCGTCATGTTGCAGCAAATAAATGACAATGTTCATGCATCCCATGAAGCTGGCGACGTGTAGCGGTGTCAAGCCGCTCTCTGTCGTTGTGCTGATGCTGGCGTTGTGCTTCAGCAGTAACTCAACAACTTTGATACGGTTCTTTTTGCATGCAATGTGTAGCGGTGTGAAGCCGTTCAACGCACGCGCATTCGGATCGGCATTATTGTCCAGGAGCAGTTTGGCAACCTTAACGTGTCCACAATGGGCGGCGACATGTAGCGCCGTTAAGTAGTCGACAGTCACTTCGTCTACGGGCGCTTTATGCAAAAGGAGTATACGCGCTGCTTCGTCATGTTCTCCCTGCGCAGCCATGTGCAGAGGAGCTAGCCCGTTTTTCGTCTTGGACAGAATGGGCGCATTGTGTTTCAGAAGAATCTCAATGACCTTCTCATGTCCAGAACGAGCAGCACAGTGCAGAGGTGTTAAACCGTCACGGGTGGTGATGTCAATTTTAGCGCCTTTTGACAGCAACAGTTGCAGAATGTTGGTCTTGCCCCACTTGCATGCGACATGCAGAGGTGTAATATTATGCTTGGCGGTGTAGTTGACATCTGCACCCTTCTGAATCAATAAATTGGCGATATCAACATTGCCGTAATGTGCAGCTATATGCAGGGGTGTAAAACCACTTTTCGATACTATATCCGGGTTATGTTCATTTTCCAGTAACAGCGTTGCAGCCTTTACGTCATCCTTTTTTGCTGCTATGTGTAAGGCTGGCAATCGGACCTTACCCCTTGAATCGCTTTCCAACAGAACAGCGACGACTTTGTCGTGTCCTTGTTGCATCGCCACAGCCAACGGTGTGAAACCGTCCTAAAAAGGATGTTTGTTTGGATTAATAGTCTGTTCAGGAGTTAGAGTTACAGGGATTTACCTCAGTAGCCAGTGATGGATTAGCTCCTTTGGCCAACAAATACCGGACGCATGCGTCATGGTTTTCCTGAGCAGCCATGTACAGTGGGGTAAAGCCGTTTTGTGATTGGACATTTACATCAGCTCCATATTGTACCAGTAATTTTAGAACTTCTTTCTGCCCGGCCAGGGATGCAATATGAAGAGCTGTATTACCTTTTTTCGTTGCATTATCAACTTTTGCTCCACGTCTCAGTAATTCAGTGGCAATGTCGATATAACCATCTTTTGCTGCCAGGTGTAATGCATTCAAACCGTTCTAAAAAGTGAGAATCACTTTTTTATTTTTCTGGTAGGGGTGGGGAATAAATTTCTTACCGCATTCGACGTGTTTATATCTGTAATTTGTCCTGACTCTAGAAAATCGACAACCTTTTCTAAATCTCCACTTCTAGCTGCCCGTAAAAATGAAATGTTTGCATCCGTCTGAAATGCAAATATTAGGTTTTTTATAGCCTGGTTAGTTTAGACGAAGAGGGAATTCCATAAAAAGAAAAACAAGGAACAACATTCGGAAGAGTTGATACCTAATTTATTTTAGTATATTATGTAAAAATATAAAAGTAAGGCATAGAGATGGTGTGGGAGGTGTAAATAAATGAACTTAACTGTTAGAGTTTATTTAGAGATAAGTGTTGCCCGCGGTAAAAGATCTTAAAGCCATATAATGAACCTGTTTTTTTACATTGTGTGTTGTATTTATCAAAAGAGTTGGCAGTTACTATAGGATTGGCCGTAAGTTATGTTTATTTCATTTTCTAATAAGGGGTGCGGCAGAAAGGACTCACCTATTTTCGAGAGGCATAGCTGTGGCTGGGGTGGGGGTACAGTGATGCTGAGCCAGCCAGCTGAGCACGTCATCGAGTGGCGGCGTAAATGCCGTTTTCAGTGTACATAGATTGCGAAGTGAACCGATTCATCCGCGTAAAGTGAGGAAAGAATATCTCGAACGTAACTTTGGACGCAACCGTGTCAATATTAAAATATAATCTTCTAGAAACTACTGCATTTATTCTTTATTATGATTTGTACAAAAACTACGATTAAAACTAAGTAAAAATTCATCGGGAATCTTAATACTGTAATTTATTAAATTTTGATTGTCATGTCAATTCTGCTGTTAGATTTGCTGTCTCCTAAGCTCGTTTTATGACCTTCCACTCCACCTACCACACCCTATCATACAGACTATTGTCTTGTGGTTTATTTTGCAATCCCATTTGCTGTTGATATTGACGCATCATTTGTCCAGATCGTCTTGGCGGCGCTAAATACTCAAACATACTTTGGAGGTGCTGCGACAGCATCTTGCTCAAGTCACATGGCATGGGATCAGTCCAAAAGAAATCGTGATTCAGAGCTGTATCAGCATCAATACGCTTCTTGGGATCCAGAGTGAGCAGCTTGTCAAGCAACTCACAGCCATGGGGATCCTTAACGTAAGGGCGCAGTCGTTCCTTCACTTTTCGTTTGTGTCCTTTGGGTAGTTCGAGACTTTTATAGAGTTCCAGTTCCTCAACTCCGGACCATACGTCCGGAGTAAAAGATCCGCATAATTGCGAGATGTAGATCAGCTGTTGCTGTTCAGTGTTACCCTGCATAATTGGTGACCTCGTCCACATTTCGGCCATTATACATCCAGCTCCCCACATATCGACTGGTGGGCCGTAATTCCTATCACCTAGCAATAGCTCAGGCGGCCTATACCACAGGGTGACCACCCGATTTGTGTAGCGATTCTTCTGATCGTTCTTCGGTACACTAAAGGCACGAGCAAGACCAAAATCGGCTAACTTTAGTACGCCGTGCTTGGTTATCAAAACATTGGCCGCTTTCATGTCTCTGTGCAGAATCTAGAAAAGAAACGAAGATTTAGTGCGTTATTATGAGAGTCGGAAACGAATCGACTTTGTAGCCAAGACAATATTTTATCTGGTATATGCAATTTAAAAGTGTGTCTTGACTAAAAAGTCGATACGTTTCCAACTCTCATAATAGGACACAATACTTAACGTCCTTCGAACTTTTGCAATCCAACCACACTTGCCTTGTTACTGTGAATGTAATAGAGCCCGTTCAGTAGTTGTTGCATGACCTTCTTGATTTCGCCTAAACTGAATTTCACATTTATATTGGACAAAAGTCCGGCCAAGTCGTGTTCACAGAAATCAAAGACCAAATAGAAGGTGGACCGGTAGCCGTTGTTTGCCGTCGCTTTTGTCCGGCATATTTCAATCAAATTCACCACATTTTCATGCTTTAATAGTTGAAGGATGCGGATTTCACGTAGTGCTGTTATAGGGAATCCTTCCTTTTCATTGTCCATTAAAACTTTCTTCATTGCAACGAATTTCTTGTTAGATTTCTTATCACGCGCTTTGAACACTTCGCCGAATGTTCCTTGTCCAATTTTCGCTACCTTTTCATATTTATTCGACTCATCGCAAAAAGGAAAATCATATTCTTCAATATATTTCTGTTTTTCTGAAAGTACAAGACACTTGGATTGTGATGGGTGTTCGTCGCGATTATCTCTGCCACGTGATAACATATTTTCGGTGGATGTTTCTCACTACAAATTGATAAATTCTAAAGAAAATATAAGAAAAAGCGTGCCCGGCTCCTGAGGAGAGAACAGAATTTGCCCAATCTCCTCTGTCAAATGTCGATTTCAGTTCATCTTCTTTCTTTTTCAAATTATGACAATGTACAGCTAAACGCTGTCACACATAACGCGGAAAGCACATCCGAATGAATATTACTCTGAGGGCCGAAACACATTCAGAGCTGCAAGTACCAAGCTGCAAAACAGAAGTCGGTCTAAAGCAATGCATTAGGCCAAAACGCGTTTTCTTACTCTGTACTTTTTTGACAAGAACTTTTTGTTTCCGATTCACGGCTTACTTCCTTTTATGCAAGTAAATAAAACACAAATCCTACGAGGAAGTTTTTGAGTCTTGCA
>QYTT01088958.1:0-16207 GCA_006980735.1 Dasypogon diadema | reverse complement strand
TGGCAGCCGTCAATGAACACATTCTTGGGACACTTCGGTCCATTTCGGTCCATTTCGAAGCGTTATTGAACACAGAAAGTGGACCGAGGTCTCCTGGAAAAATCCAGTTTGCCTCATTAAACAGACCTATTTCATTGCGTAAAAAGTATACACAAAGGAAATACAAACGACTTTACAATGTTAACATCTCTGGAAACTCATGCAGCGAAATGGTAACACTTTTCACTTCCTGTCTGTTTCTTCACTTCATTTGAATTAATTGGTATTAATAAGCAGGCAAGCTATATTGGAACATTGAGTGAATTCCGATTCTGCTTGAAATAAAACTATTTAAACGCGTGGTGACTGGTGACTGGTGATATCATAGAGAGGACTCATTTTTTCAGGTTTTTGTGGTAAACTGGTTGGTGGGATGCCCAAACATAAATTTGGGTCGATTACTTGAAGGTGAAGCGCGAAGCGGAGCGGGATGGCAGCAATAGAGTAGAGAGCGCAAAACTCTTCTTGGAAAATTCTCCGAAAAAAGCATCGATCGATATCGATATAAATAGCTATAGCCTATAGCATAGCACAGTGCCGGTGGGAGAAAACAAAGTGGACACTCTCCTTTCTTGTTTTTCTTGTGATTTGTATTTGACTTTGAGGTGAGGATGACTCAATGACGATGTGACGCCCTCATCCTCTCAGCAAGTCGTTTTTACTTACTAGTTTTTTTTTTGCTAACCTTTCTCTCTCTCTTCCACCGAAATTTTAATTAGAACACTGCAGATATAGTTTTGTTGCCCAGCTTAAATTACATGCCTCGCACGGGCACTGATGCTTCTGAAAGAATTCTGAAGCCAAAACAGTGAGTACTTTTGAGCGTAGTTTTTTTTGGTTCCGATAGTTTTTTCTACATCAAAACAAAAAAAAATGTCACTGAATATCTTTTAACTCACTATGCGATATCCATTGGTATACTATTCTAGTCCACAACTTCATTTGTTTAGGTGAAAAGGATGATCGAAATCTCTGTAATACTATTAATGAAATATCAACTTTGCTCAAAGAGGGTTAAACACGTTGTGCCAAGGTACAATCTTTAAGTCGCATTTACATTATGGCACTAAGTAGGATGTAAAAGCTTTTACTTCAGATGCTTATAACCTGTTTTTTGCACTTAGTGTGGTGCGAAATTCACTTTGGACTGAACCTAATTTTAGTGTGATGCCGATGTTTAACGTCACTTTGCACGCGACTTAGTGCCATAGTAATACAGTTTGCATTTCGATTTTGTTCCCATTATCAACTTCTAAAGAATTACATGAAATTGGGCTAATTGCACAAGCCCTATATATTGTTACATTAAATTAAATTATTAAATAAACAAGAAATAAATTGTAAAAAGATGTACTGCAATTTTTCCCTTGATCTGCTCCGAATTTTCTTCTTTTGGAATCAGGACTCAGGACCCCATCCAGTTATTAAAAAAAGAATCACGAGCTAGTTTTATAGTTTAATTTCTTCGGACCATTGTACTGCTATGACGTCTACAGTAATTTCATTTGTATTATACTTATTTAAAGAAGTTAGCATTTAATTTGACGTTAATTTTAAATATATTTAATCCCCATATTTTTACAGAAAGATTAATAATAACGACTGCAGCTGTATTCTGTTATATACTTTATTTAATTGTTGAAATCATTGTGAAACGTAAACTTCTAAAAATTTTAACTTAGGGTAGTAGCTCTTTGCTTCCTACTAAATTTATTAAGGGCACGTGTGAAATCGGCTAATTACTTGCTAAACTTCCACTTTTTATTGGAACTTTTCCAATATGTCTTTAATGCTATGCGAAACGAAACTGGAATTGCTGAATTTGGTTTCTGAAGTCCAATTATAGTTCTGCCTATACAAGAATAGAAAAGGTTTGTATTAGACGTTTTTACATGAAGAAGTAAAATAAATGTGTGTTACCGCGTGCCAGTTATAAAAGGTTTAGTATCTTAACATGGAAGTCCGCCGTTGTAATGATGATACAACAAAACAACTGCATTTAATTACCAAGTTGACAGCAAGTCTGAGATAGTCGTAAACTACAATACAAACTGCAAAGCAATTTATCAAATGTGGTGGACAGTGACTAACTTGTGTCGGAGGAAAACTATATTTTAAGACAATCGCTAATATAAAAATCAAAGTTCCAATTCGACCATAACATGAAGAAGAATATTTGCATTCTCTAGAGGGAGCAAAGGTTTCTGGTCGCTTTATAAGTCCGTCAAAAGTAATTTCCCATCTTCCATAATATCCCCCATCGATAATGGGATAATGGGAATACATATAAGGGTTCATTGGAAAACACAAATGCTGCTAGCTGCTAATTTCGCATCTACCGAAACCTTCGAAACTACAAGCCATGCACAAGAAGAAGAGCGAGAACATTGAACCCTTTTTTATGAATGCTTTAAGATAGGCGAAATTGGGCTTATATACTTCGTCAGCCCATGTTGTGCTATCTTGAAGCGTTCATAAAAAACAGTTCATATGTTAGTGCTCAAGGTCAGTTCATAGCTTGTAGTTTCGAAGGTTTTGCATCTACCAAAACCCCCGGGATATATACTTAACAAGCCATGAAGCAGAAATTCTCTATGTGAAGGTATAGTCCCTCGAATTCACTCAAATTACATTGATTCTTCTGGACCACACGATAAAACTTCTTGTTCATCACCTGATGGTGCCTAAACTATTCATTCTATGGAAAATTATCTTCTAAGCAATTAAAGCCCGATTCTTTGCCTTTCTAATGATATCAAATTTTATATGTCTTGCCTAACAAAATTACATAAAATTTTCAGTCCAAACGAAACTCTAACCATTTTTTGCTTATATACCAACGACAGCCAGCAGAAAGAGAGTCACAGCTCACGGTCCGTTGTCAGTGCAGATACAAGAAAAATTGTTAGAGTTTAGTTCGAATTCGAAAATGTGTATAATAATGACTTATATGCCATAATTATTTTTACATCAATAGAAAGTAGGTATATTAGACTTAAAATTTCTAGAAGACTATTTTTAAGTAGGAAGAATAGTTGCGGAGCTACACCAGTTTCAAGTAAAAAATTCTTGTTCTCCCATAAGAATTAATGCAATTTGATCTGAATTTAGGGCCTACACCTCCTAGTAATTGTGTGCGTTATTTTCTCTGGTTCACGGCTTGTTAAGTATATATCCCGGGGGTTTTGCATCTACCCATCTACCACGCAGACCACTTAATTTCTGCACGCAAGAGGTCTATGTAATGTTTGACAGGCGTGGGTCTGGGAGGTAGAGGGCTTAGTAAGACTACCAAAATCCGGTACCCCAAAACCCCCGGGATATATACTTTACAAGCCAAGAAGCAGAAATCCTCTACGTGAAGGTATGGTCCCTCGAATTCAGTCAAATTACATTGATTCTTATGGACTGCACCTGGTGATGCCTAAACTACCCATTCTACGCCAAAATTATCTTGTAAGCAATTAAATCCCGGTTCTTTGCCTTTCTGATGATATCAAATTTAATATATCTTGCCTAACAAAATTACATCAAATTTTCAGTCTGCTGGCTGCAGCCAGCAGAAAGCGAGTTAGAGCTCACGGTTCGTTAGCAGTGCAGTTACAAGAAAAATTGTTTATTTTGAATGCAAAAATGAACGGTAAAATTAAACCAGGTACAGTTGGATTTTGAAAATGGTGCATTACGTTGTTCATAAAAAGAGAAACATCCTTATCTCTCGTCTCCTAGTCGCTTTTTTTAATATTCTTAATAACAATTATTAAAAAATTCTTTATATGTTCAAATTCACGCAAAAATAGAACTCGAGTCACCGAATGACATCACAAATCAGTTGACAGCTCTTGTTAACTCAGCACAGATCTTGTTAACCATCGAGTTCAGGTATCCAACAACCTAAGTTAGACGGGCTATATCTTTGCTATTGCAAATAATGGGATAAAGTGTGGGCTTCCTGCATCGATGAAACTGTGAAGTCCATAAAAAGCTTTTAACTTCATAGGAGATGGGGAGATGGGGCGATCGATTCTCTGGGGCACCAATGCAAAATTGCTTGCCTAATGCTCTTCTATCATTATTTTAATGGATATTGTTGTTGTTGTTACGAAATCTCCGGTCTGATATCCTGTATAGTTATTCCTACGCAAGATACTCGCGTCAAGACCTAGCAGAACATTGAAAGTTTGAAAATCCTTCTTAAGTCGTACAGTTAGGAATATGGAACAGTCTCTTCTGTTTCCTCCGTCTACTATATGCTGCAGTTATTTAAAAAGAATGTGTACAGACATCCCCGACTCGATCTCCCGCCAAGGGTGTGCATAGCATCATAGAGTATCCCCTGAGCTTTGGCTTCATTGTTAAAAAAGAAATTATATTTTAATATTTCATTGCAAACGAAATTAACTAGAGCACAAAAATGAATAAAATGATTCGTTTCCACAAGCTTCCACCAAAATGATAGTTACCTTCCTATCTAATTAGCAACTTAATCCTAAAGCACAAAGTAGACTAGTGTAATCGCATCGTCTTTAATGTGCTCTACGTGGTTGTAGTGACTCTGTTGCATTCAAGATAAAATAAAATTTGAGCATTACTAGTATTCGATTTTATCTAGAAAAGCAGTGAAAATAAAGAACAGCTTATAGCTTTTCAATAGAGGTAATAAAGATGTCAAGGTCATCTCGATGACGTAATTCGTAAGTCCAAGCCTCTGTTAAGTGGCGGAAACAACTCTAAAAACTGCCGGAAGTTTGACATCATCCCTAAATCCATAAAAACAAAATTCATTTCACTGCATTCTTTACACTACGGCTGAGTAACTTTTAGAAGGAGAAATTAAGGCAATTTTTTATGCATACGTGAGTAGCGTGTGCACGCACCATTAAGATATATAATCAGGAGAGAGCATATAATTAAAATTTATAGCTAAAAAGTGGTATATTTTTTTGAGTTTCTTGAGGTATTTTGAGGAAAACAGAGAAAATTATTTTTAGATCATGATCAGTCAGTTTACAAACAATTTTACATGTTGTTTACAGAGCTAACGCAGAAAAGTCTTTTATACAGGCAGCCATTTCTAGGAGGAGCGATTCCTCTCCATATTTATTATATCTCAGTGCCTTGGAATGAGGAAAAAACAATTAATTGAATAAAATTTTACAGAAATTTTAAATAATCACATCCGTAAAATATTGCTCCCGTGTAGCGGATAGGAAATTCTCAGATCCATGGGCACAATCTGAAACTAGAGGTTTTGTCTTTGTTTTAAAGCTGAAAATTTTGTAATTAAACGTAATCTTAGTATGAGTTTTTTTGGCGTATTTCGGCATTGTAAGCGAATTAAATAAAAACCCCTCTTTAGCATCTAGACTAGGATTGCCGTTAATCAATTTTAAATAAGGATTTCCTGTTTATTACACAGAATGAGTGTCCTTGAATTCTTAATCTAGCCCCAAAAAATCGTCGAAATTTTTAACTGGGCCGAAAAGCATTCGGTAGCAATACCACTAATATAATTTACTTTCGCAAATATAAACCTCAATACACAAATCGATCAATGGACACGGCGTACTTTTAAGAATCTGCTCCAAGTAAGCATAAGATGATTTTTCGCACTATACCTAATTAACGCTTTTTTCTGTCAATTATACATGAGGTAATCAAGTCCTCGATTCCCGATATAAACAGGCTAAAAATGTTTAATTTGATCCACTACTTCATGTGGATGTTGTGGAGGAGAGGTCCTCGGACAATGCAGATAATATGTAACGGCACTATCCAGACTAGTGTTGGAACGAAGGATTTCTACCTAGTCTTGAAATTTTACCAGAGTCGTTAAAGTCTGGATCAAAAAATCGAAGTGTGCCTCATTCCCTCAATTTTGTGTTTGGATACTACCAACTGAAAGTTCGATCCATCTTTTTTACTATGCAAAACTGGAAACAAAGTCTGTAGTGTGTGGACAGCATCAGATAAATCTGAAAACTTGTCCGACTTGAACAATCGGCTAAATCTGGAGCAAAAGTCCTAAATGTGTGGCCAGCCAACACTAATTTGATTTGGAACATAATTAACTGTTCTTTAAGGTGTAGTCATATCTTATGCAGTAGCGAAGTGTAGTCACGAATACTGAACTCTTAAATCTGATTAGCATCTTATGATGGTTGTTTTTAGCTACTCAACTTGAGCTGAGAAATCGATGAAGACCCTGTCCCGTTTTTACTTCAATTCTGTCACTCACTGCCGGTGCCACCTACATTAAGGCGTAATGCTTTTTCGTTCTAAGCTCTGCGATAGGTTCGAAATACGCTAAAAAGATATGTTCACCCTATATAGCCGTTAATTCTGATATAGTCACGCAGATTTTAACCTAATAGCAGGGCGTAAATGGATTGCGTATGGTTTTTTAGCTGAGAACGTACTCAAGCGCCCAGTTTGACATGACGCAATGATTAGTCACCGGTTGAAAATAACTCCAAAAAAGGACGAAACTTTTAATTTTCATATATTCCATCCATTGCCTTCTAAATCACTGCCCTTCCTTCTTTTTGTGCTATATTTGCATAATTTGCCACTCGCCCCAGAAGGATAGGTATTTAGGTCAGCAGAGCGGGTGGTGTGCTACTGGATATTAATGTAACCGTTCCCCATTTCCTTGTTCTTATGAATGATATCTACATTTTGGGATGTCCTGCTGAATACCAGGCAGTTAACATATTTAGTCAAATAGTTTTTAAACACTTTAAACCGAGTGGTGAAGAGTTAGGGTAGATGCAATTCCGCATATTTTTGGAATACAAATAGGGAATGATATTTAAGCTAGCTTACCTGTTTCCCTAATTTTGTGGCACTTTTCTCATGTGCCTTAATGACGTCACTCTGGTGATGTTCCATTTCACCCTTATGTTGCTGTTTATTATTCACTCCCGGCACTAAACCATTTTGAGTCTCGCCTAGGGCCATATTTTACAAGCACACACAGTAACAGATTCCTACTCAGTAGTGTTTTTCTTGCTTACTCCTCAAGCCAAGGAAACAGTAATTCGTTGAGTACGCACACGACTGCACAACACATTCACGAAAATATTTTAATAGTTTCGTATTGTCCTTGAAGGTAATGTCCTTATTCCTTGCAACTTCAATTATCGCTTATCAACAGATTTATTTCGTTTTGTGGATGTATTTCAATTGAAAGTTTGCACCTCCTGCAAAAGAGGATGGAGACAGTGGAAGAAATTTCCTCTCAGACATAATATGTCCTTTAGAATCAATTCTTAGGGTTAGCGCTAGACACCCTTTTGATCCTAATAGACACATATGAGGGCTGGAAAAGATGCATGCAGGCTACATTGGGGAGGAGAGATGCACGGAAAACAAAAAGACAGCTGTTTAAAGGGATTTTATACTTTTTTCTCGGGCTTAAGCATTATTTCTGTTTGTACTGGGTTGTGGCAAATTCAGAAAATTTCTCCTGGGGCTCAAAACAATTTTTAGTTACTGTGTGAAATGCGACTAATACTCTCTCTGCTAAAACAAAGGGGGAAGGAAATCTTCCAGGTGAAATTAATTAACTTTCGCTCTGACTTATGCGTCAGCCAAATTTGGCGAATCATAGAATTTTCATCAAACTTTAAGTCCGTCAGGCTAAATTTAGACGATAAAATTCGAAAAAAGATTTTCGGAAAATTGGGCAGCATTTAGCTTGCATTTCTTCTCGTTTTTAAGTTGATTGGAACGCTGCATTGTATTGGAATTAGATTTCACTACGAAATTTTCATTTGGATCAAACTACAATTGGCAAGAGTTTTCTTAAGGTCAAGATCAATCAGGGTTTCAGAATATCCAGAAAAAATCAGAGAAAGCGGAAAATTATGATTTTCACGTAAAATTCTTTTAGAAAACCTTCCAAGCACACTTTAATACTTTTGTTTCACAACACTTTCACTGTACGAGGCCTCTTCTTCCCTTTTCACCTAGTTAGTTTTCATTTTTTTCCTCTCTCTCTCTCTCTCTCCCTTTTTATTGAATATCAAGTATTTTCCCAAAAAGCAACACCAACGATAACAAAAACTGCTCGCTAAGAACAGAAAATGAGAATAAAAAGTAAGAATTTAACTTGACGGCGACAAGCGTTCGAATTTACTTCTCCACCAGAATTATAAGCGCATACTAATGCTCATCGCGCGTCTTTACTTTTCAGTAGGAATACATTGTTCGTTTTTCGCTCATTTTCTTCTTCTTCATGCGGTCTGTATTTTGCCTTGATAAATAGATGTTACAGCATTGGCTATAGCAGCTCTAGGAGGCCAAAACAGGACAGAACGAAACCAAACATGGCCAGAGAGCAGAGAGGGCATAACAAAATAGATAAAAAGTGTTTGCTGCATCTCGTTCTTCACACTGCACATCATAACATCATACATGTCCCACACTCCACAGGAAAGAAATGGATCTTCTACTATGAGTGTACGATCTACCGCGTTTTTATTTGAGATTTATTCCTATACTTTAGTTGGAGATTCATGATGTATAGTTCGGACTCAAATTATATAACTGAAACAGGATAGGCCCTAATGACAGATGGAGTAACTGGCTCGGTAATGTGAAGCAAGCTAAAGGTTTACCGAAACCTGTATGTGTGCGCTTCAGAAACGTCAAATAATGTTATTTTTGCCTGGAGAAATGTCAGACAAGCTTAATGCAAGCAGCTTCTTGAGTCACACCACTAAGCATACAGTCATATAGAGAAACTTTCTTTAACAAATATTTTCTCATCGTCCTTCTCAATTTTGTTGATTTTTCGTGGATCTCAAAGGTTCATTAACTCCTTTAAAGATTTAAAGTGAAAAAATAAATTCACTCGATTGATAAGAATGTTTGGATCTGCTGTTCTCTCTCCACTCCAAAATCGTGTTTTTTTAGCCCAAGCTGTCAACCGCCATACAAAATTCCCTGGATTCACGGTATAGAGAATACAACAAATGCTCGGCCCGAATACTACTTCCGTCATTTTTTGCCGAAGGACGTCACTGCGCCAAGAATTTTTGGTTATATTGCTGAAAAATTCTAAAATTAGTCATGAGTAAATATGCTAGAGTATGCGCAACAGAACATTATTGCAAAAAAATAAACGAAAGCTATGCTTAACTATTTATTTAATTAATAAATTACTTCAAAGTTCCACACAATTTTGCCGAGGTGACGTCACGGCCAAGTGTCATTTTGCCCCTCGAGCATATCTTGTATTCTGTATACCGTGCCCTGGATTAACCTGTTGTTGTTGTTGCCTCGTTGTTTCTGTTCCTTTTCCGTGGTATGCTCGAAGAGTTAACCGTTAACCCCACGGTATGGTAAAGAGAAGAATGACATTTTGCGGATGACGTCACTACGTCAAGGTTATATGGAGATTTTAAGTAATTTTGGAATTAAATGAGTAGTTAAGCATATTTTTCATTTATTTCTTTGCAATAATGTTCTCCTAAGCATACTCCAGCGTATTTCATTCATGAATAATCTTAACAATTTTAAGCAATAAAACCAAAAATTCCTTAAAATTCATGGAAAACTTTGGTGCAGTGACATCATGTAAAAGAAAATGGCGGAACCTATAGTTAGGCTTGCCATAACTGTGTTTTCTGTACCGTAGGCTAACCCCACTTCTGGTCGGATCAAGTCGAAATAACAGCGCAAATGCAATGTAATTAAAGCATTCAGTAGTTGAATTTACACTAGAAACAGTTTTAAAAACAATTCTCATTTTGACTTTTTCGCCCAAATGATTTGATGTTTGCTTATTATTTTAATTTTAATTGACCGAAGGGAACTCAGTAAAAAGCATTATAGATGTTGTTTGCGGGCAGTGTTTTACTGTCACATCAATCCAGTTTCAACCAATGAGATGGATATATCGAGGGGGCGTCTCATACAAGTTGTTTTCAAGCAAATGGCACAAATTTTTGAAGTCGATGTATTCATCTCTTTCGATCTTTAAAGTCAAACTGAACTGTAATCAAATTCTAGATATTTACTGCGGTTACATGAGGACTTGAAGCCGACCCTCAAGCTGGATTGAAGGACATGTAACCTCCGATCGAGGCCCGAACATTACTTCCGCCATTTTTTGCCGAAGTGACGTCACTGCGCCAAGAATTTTTAGTTATATTGTTGAAAAGTTCTAAAATTAGTCATGAATAAATATGCTAGAGTATGTGCAACGGAACATTATTATAAAGAAATAAATGAAAACTATGCTTAACTACTTATTTAATTAATAAATTACTTCAAAGTT
Source organism: Dasypogon diadema (assembly GCA_006980735.1). Taxonomy (NCBI): domain Eukaryota; kingdom Metazoa; phylum Arthropoda; class Insecta; order Diptera; family Asilidae; genus Dasypogon; species Dasypogon diadema. The sequence continues at coordinate 5,883 of QYTT01088958.1, read as the reverse complement.
CCACACAATTTTGCCGAGGGGACGTCACGGCCAAGTGTCATTTTGCCCCTCGAGCATATCTTGTATTCTGTATACCGTGTCTAGCCCAAGCTGTCAAACAGGTACACATTCAAAAAATTTTGGGCTTCACCTAAGTTGCATGGGATTTGTACTGTTGTTCCTCCAATTCTCTATTCACTTCACGAAGTAAAAAGCACCATGGAAATAAAATTAATTCCATGAAAAGCACGGCCCATGGCATCTTCTTCTTGTTCAGATGGTAAGGCACAGTAAAAGGAGCACAAACACAATCAACATAGGCACAATTGGAAAGGCACAGTTTGTAAAAGTCGCAAAAACAGCCAAAACAGGTTCAGTTGTAAAAGGAGCGAAAGGATAAGGAATTCTGTCACTAGTTGCAGACCACGAATGACATTTAGTAAGAAGTAGATGCTGGGCCGCTGTTCTTTACATATGCCCATCATTAAAATGAGGGCGTTGTATAATGATCCAAGAGGTAACAGTAGAACTGTATTAATTATCAAATTTAAAATTATTGACACCACCTCTGCCGACCTTCCCCTTGCCATCTTCTTCTTATTCTCCGGAGCGAAATAGTACCATATCGCTAACACAACATCTTGCAAGCTTTTGTGACTTGTTCCCTTCCTTCCTCCCGGCGACTGTGCTTCTATCCAGCACGTCTGGCCCGAATACATAGAAAAGTAAGAGCAAAGCAATTCGTCGGAAACGTCATCGGTCATACGCTGCCATTCAGCGTATACGGAGAATACAAGTTTCGAAGTTTAGTGCAAATCAGTTTTGTCGCAAATATAGTTTGCCACGAATGCGTTTAATTGACAAGTAGAGGCCAGAGGAACCTCCGGAAGGTATTTGGACAGCTAGAAAGTGTACCTTGTGCGAGTCTTACGTCCTCCGCGTGGCACGAGCAAATTTTCACAGCGGAAAAGACGGGAAACCGTGAAATATTTGAAAACGTCCGCAAAACGTTTTTTTATCTGCACTCGATTTATAGTCGTCGGGGTGTGAAGCGCGTACCGAGATAGAAAAGTCCGTGTCATTTTAGTTTCGCGTGCGATGGATTTCGTAATTTGCTTCGTCTCATAGGAATTTTCCTCTATTTTCTGAGACAACGTGCGGTCCGCGATGTGCAGCAGGAACACTTCTGACTGACAAACGGAAGGATAGCCACGCAGGAATTCCCCTTTGCAAAACACAGCAACTCGTGCTGTGTCGTGTTAGAGATTTCCACGAAGTCCCCAATCGTTATCGCCACCGTTTTCGAGGTTCTTCGTTTTCTTTTCGGGAATTAGGTTTCTGTTCTGCCATTCGTGTAGGGTGGAGGGGGAGGGAGCTGTTTTTTCTGCACCGAAATGTTTATTTTGCGTGAGAATTAAGTGCATGTTCCTGTCGTCAGCAACGAATTCCTTGTCGATACAATTTATGTGAAACTAGCCCGTCTAAACTCCTGACGCTTATCCGCATTCTGTATACACACACCAGCTACTTGTCCAGCGCTTTTGCCAGGTGCGTGTAGTTTTCACGCCTGGGTTGGAATACGAGGATATGGTGGGAGAGGGAGAGAGTGCGAGATATAGAATCCGTTCCTTGGGCGAGCAAAAAGAGGTATCCAAAGTATGAATAACTAGTGGTGGCTTGTGTGAGTGCGAATTTTTACAGTTAAAAACACTACTTACGAGTTATTTGGATTGTTTCCCGGGTAAAGGAATTTGCTGTACTAAAAGCTGGCTGGTCGTATGTAGTTTCAGAGTTTGTGGTGTATTCACCACCCTTAACGTTTTGGGGCGTGTAGTTAAAATGTCACCACTTAGTAATTACTCATACTTCGGTTGTGCCCTATTTTACACGCAAAGGCATAAGTTGTCTTCGCTAACGTACCTCTCTCGACATGTTCTGTCACGTGGGTTATTTCCCTGTTTCGTCTGACCCGTCATTGTCGGCATTTTTGGGATTCCCAAGCATTCCTTGAAGTTCTCCACGAGTTAACATTTGTGCTCTGGATGAAATGCCCTCACCTTCAACAGTTGCGTGAAGCATCTGGTCTTGTACTCGTTCGTCGTTTGTGTAGCTTTGTGCATTTTGAGATGCGCGCGTATAGTTCCTTATTTCCCGCACAGATATAATCTGTTGCACTTTCAAATTACAAGCTGCAACTATGAATTTGACAGAAATTAGCAAGCTAGCAAAAAAATGGTTCAAGGCTTAGTGAAAGCTCTGTTCCGGAATTAAAATTTTGGGAGGAGCGACATCGTGTGGACCTTAATCTCCCATCCCATACTTTATTAAAAACCGAAGGACGACCTTCAGTTCTCTTTCTCCCTCATGCTCTCAGGAGGCTTGTTTACTGTGCTCTCATAATGTGTATAAGTTAGGTTATGGTCACGTTTGCATTGTTCTAGGATTAAGGCTAAAGTCTCGTGCGGAATACGCAAGGAAGGATTTTTGCAGTGTGCTAAAGTGACATTTGAAGAGTGCTAAAAAGAAGAGGATGAATAGAGACAAAAACTGTTATTATGGATATATAGAACTAATTCCAAAGTGATTAGAAATGTGTTAGTGTCCCTTCACTTGGTGCAGTGAAATTTCCCAAAAAGAATAATAAAAACGCCTTAAAGCCGCGATTGGTAGGATGTAGGAAATCTTCCCGGCGGCAAGAACCGAGTCGAAATTCCCAGAACAAAACACTCTGCCTGCAGTACCTTTGGAATATTTTCGCCGGTATAAGGGAAAGAAGGAATTTCTTTTTTTTGGAAATTTTTTCTATTTTAGTTCTAGTTTTCCGTTTATTTTTGGTTTTTTCCTTGAATTTCAAATTTTGTTTTGAATTATTGGGCGAAAATAGGTCCTTTCTACGTTTACCGTTTTTACGTTTTCCCCCCCTTTTTTCGTTCTCATTCGGGCTATCAACTGAAAAACGGGGCAAGAAACCAAAAACTAAAACAAGTATCTTTCCAAACGAAACCAGATCACGCAGAGAAGCCAACGAAATCGCCCTTAAAGTCGGTTGAGTGATAACAACACAATAGCAGCGAAAATACACAAGGAAACAAAATCTGAACGCATATGGTATGTATTAAAAGGTTACACGTGATTCTGTATTAAATTTGGACAAGTACTACCACTATTTTCACAATCCGATTTCCACATATCCTCATGTCTTTCCAAGTGTCATTTTCATCTATTCCACTCTTTCACTGCCCTGGCCCTCTTGTAGTTCGTCTCTCTGGGTTATAAAAAAGGAGGCTTGGCAATACCACACAAAGGTCTTTGATTTTGAGTATTTTCACCTTTTCGTAACTGCTTCTATTCTAGGATAAGTAACTTAAGATCGGCTTCTTTAAGCCTCTCTGATCTTAATATGTTCAGACTTTAAAGTTATTAAAAAAATTGTACAAATTAAAAAATTCTGCAGAGGGCAACGGTAGGGAGAATGTACAGGTGGAGCGAAATGCTCTGTTTTGTGTAACAAATAAATAAAAGTCCAAAAAAATTAGGAAAGAATTTTTAATTTGTTGAAATAGTCTAGTATTTTGTCAACTGTCAATGTGAGATAGTTTATAGATTAAAGTTTCGTGTCGCACATTTGCGTTGAACCAACACGACCTGTTTGCATTCCACGAGTTTCACGTTAAAATCGCTTTCACTATAAACACGATAAGTTTCGTAAGCCGTCTGACAATTTCTCTGATAATTCCAGGGGGAGATGCATAATCTGATTTTACGTAGGGCTGGCACTATATCGGGATTGTGGAGTGGACGAACCATCAGAAAACTCACTACAAAACTGATAACAACTGGAACTGGAAAGTCATAATGTTATAAGCGATTGGGGGGAATGTTAAAGAGGAAGAGAAAGAAACATTATTTTATTTTATTATTTTAAATGCACAACAGTCTAAATGATGACAAATTCATTTTATTGTGCTCTATTACTTATAACATCTTGACTTTTCAGTATCGTGTCCTACGAATTGACGGACAACAAGGATCTCTACAGCCCACACTGACTGGTGGATGTTAGGCTTTTATACATTACAATGCCTCGCAGAAATAGGTCAATTTGCCCTCTTGCTTTTTCATTTCTATGCAAATCAATAAAACGTGAAATTTCTTGTGATCATTGATAAGCGTTTGAAAAGATAGGGCGCCTTTTTTCTTTTATTTTATCGACCTTAGATTGGATAAATGTGGGTTACACTCTGCCCTTCAATCAGAACTTTTGTTTCGTATAGTGGAGATCTCTCGGACGATAATCAAGATTTATCATGATAACATCAGTTCTTTCCAGTCTTGTTTAATTAACCATGGGTCCCAATTCACCTGATCATTCTGATCGTTCTTTTTATAACATTCTTCTTGTATTATTCTTTCTCGCTTCTATTGGACACTCCTTCTGTAGCAGCCTATTCAGCCGCCATCGTCACCGCACACGTACATTCCATCACAGTCGCCAACTGAACAGTTCCTTAATTTCTCGGCACATCAAACTCTTCAACAACAGCAGCAAACACAGGCACAACAGCCGCCACCCCAACAGCAACAACAACCCGTTGGAGCAGGACAACAGCAACAGGTCTTTATTGCACCACTCTACTTGTCTGGTAAGTGATAAACGTGGTGTTAGTTTTGTTTAATTTATTGATAATTTGATCCGTATAAGCTGGAGTGATGAAAAGGGAGAAGAAAGGGGATTTTAGGGGCACGAGAAACCTTTTCGTTCCCAGTAAATATACCGCAAATTTGTATCTGAAGGCAGTAGATACCAATTTATCCAAAAGCTTTAAGGATGTCCCAAGATTTAGTGCACTGTCTTCTTTAGAATGTCGAGTGCAGTCGATGATGAATTTACTTCGGTGCTATAGGGTAACGATACTTGATGGCATTGACTCGTTACCAATGAGTTCAGAGTTGTTGTGCGACATTGTAGTGAGAAGATCACGTATTTTATCACATGTTTAGACTTAGGGAAATTGTGACCATTAAAAGACTACAAGAAACAATATTAAAGGCCCTTAAAATATTAAAAGTTACGATCCCATAGAAGAAATGATAATCCTGCATAACGTAAGTCTTCTGGAAGTTTATTTGTTCCCACAAATTAATTCTGCAGAACATAATGATTTAATTAAACAAAGATTTTCTAGTGGAGCATAAAGTGTAAAAAAATAGGCAAAAAATTCGAAATGGAATTTTGACTATAAATCGAATCCAATTTCGTAATATAGTCTCAGTTCTCGTTCAATTGAGCTAAGATTTAAGTGTTTACGTGTTTACTGGGCTATTGTATCTGTGCAGCGATTGTATGAATGGAATTTGTAACTAAAAAAGAAAAGTACAAATTTTAGGCTTAGCATGGCTTATACATTCTCTCTCTTCCTCAAATCTCCATATGTAGCTGGTCCCGTCGAAAATATAGTTGTCCTTTTCAAATGCTAGATTTGGAGATAATTTTTGATTTGAAACTCTGCTATGACGATTAAAAATGCAAGACCTCCAAATTGATTAAAATGTATTGACGAAAATAGTAAAAGGAAATATTTTTAGATCATTTATTCCGTGCACAGAGTCATCTGTTCGAACGATAGTTCTCCAAACATATTTAATATATACCGATGTCAAACCTGACCTTATTGGAGAATGAGTAATTCTTTACAGAACAGAATCGATACTTGATTGTTGATGCCAAAAATAACAAGGACGTACTACACCAGAGGGATATTTAGAAATATAAGTCGGAGCAGTTTTGCAGAAAAGTGTAGATGCATCGCATTAAGGAATAGGTCCTTGTGTGTACCCGTTAGCGGGGTAGATGTACATTTACTGGTAGTCTTTTCTTGAATTTATAAAGCTGTTTATTCTAAC
>QYTT01088957.1:37491-53535 GCA_006980735.1 Dasypogon diadema | reverse complement strand
TCTGGAAATTCAAAAATTTGAATACTTACCTCGCATTTCAAAGAAACCGGAAGAGTACATAAATCGTCCAGTAAATTTGTTCCATCCAAGAAAAACAGACTTTAGGGCTAATAACTACAAGCAGCTTTTAAGTAATTGTGTTTTTGGAATTTTTTAATCCACCTTCCCTACAAAATTTCTAGGCTTGTTGGGGATAAATAGTCGTACGAGTGCCTGGAGGGAAATGAACTGAAGTTAGCACAGCAGATGTACGTTAGTCGCTTTCTCTTGTCCGCTAAGACGATTCTAGAGAAAAGGGGACTTAGTATAATTGGCATAAAAGCTTTCGTGAGAGGATTTCATCTTAAAATGCATTTGTCCTGAGAGAGCTTTTAAATAGGGCCACTTATTAATAAGTCTCTATAAATATTTTATTGGCTTCCTTACTTTCTGAACATCTCTAAAATGGTTTTGAAACTTCGAATTGGAACTTTATCAACCCAAGGCGTAATTCTGATGGATAACCTTTTTTTACGGTATAGTCAAAGCTCAGTTATGATACTACAGCACAGCCTCCTTCGTTAAATTTCGCCGATACTCCTAGTGGCGATCTTCAGATGGTTTATAATCTTTTAGGTATCTTTGAACCTGCTTTCTTGGCGGATCAATATGGTTACACTATAGTTATAAGGATTTTACCATCTTGTTCTTGACGGCATTTCCGCCGATATAAAAGCTCGAATTTTTTTCGAAGCTTTGCTTTCCAGACACCATGCATTTCGACCCTTGTTGAATGCCTTTCATGCAGACCCGATGCTGTTCTTGCTTCTTTTGTTAAACGTTCTAGTGTCCCTCCCGTTCCTGTTCTCTGTTCCTTATTTAGCTTATATATTTTTTGTAATGTCTTTCCGAAACCTTAAAAGCTCAACGTTATAATTTCTCTACACAAGAAGGGCTCTAAGAGCTGTATTTCGAATTATAAATCTATTGCTAATTTATGCTGTATAGCAGTGATGGTCAAAACTGTGGCACAAAAGCTTAAAGCTCTACAATACACGTGCAAGTGATGGGTATTTACATGGTGTAGACTGCTTTTCAATGACTTTGTGTGCAGTCAAGCTCTTGCACGGTTTTATATAAGATCGCGTTCTGCTGTGACATACTGCTAATAATTAGTACTCCATCACATTAGTAAATTCAAGCTCTTATTCGCTGCGTTCTTTTGGCAACATAGTGCAGAGTTGTCATACATTAACTGGGTTAAATTAACTCGATTATTTAACGGAGTTAAGAAGCTCATGTTACGTTTCTACGGGAAAATAGATAACGCTTATTGAAAGCTTTTGTGTTTAAAAGTCAGCTATTAAATGTATGAGTTGAAGAGAAGAAAGCTCATTTTGCCCATCACTGCTGTATAGCCATACGCACCTCTCTAACTTATAAGTCTTTTAACAGGTTGACTGCCGCAGTTAGCATAAAAGCTTTCGTGAGAGCACTACGTGAAAAATGCCTTTGTCTTAAGAGAGCTGTTAAATACCGGTTACCGGTGACCGGCACCGCAGTCAACGTGTTACGCCTCTCCTAAAGTCACTTTAACAAGGCTTTCTGAAAGGAAAGTCTATAACTACTAATTTGCTTAAATTTTCTAATTTTTGTTTAACCAGTATGGAAAAGAGGAAACAGATTAAATGTATTTTTATCAACTTTAGTTATACTTTTGATAGAATTAATCTTAGACTTCTTTTAGGATTTCTTTCACATTTTCTTCGGTGCCTTTGCCGCTAATGCTACCCTTGATTTCATTAAACAATGGGCTACAGTATTTAATGACCCTTTTATAACAAATACTCTCTATTATATTTTTGTCATACTTATATTTGAGTAGGGTAATCCGACCTGGTTGCAGTACTATTTCGTTCATATTATTCTTCTTATCGCTTGCTCTCCGCGATATATGAACCGATTTTTTCTCCTCTTTCACGATATAACGAAAGGAAAATCGAGTGAAGGTGTTGGTGCACAATCTACTTAAGCAACTGCTGCCTATAGTCAAAAGGCTTTTTCTCCTTTCGTTCGTAGTCTGTTCCACATTCATATAGTTCTGCTCTAAAGGGATTCTCGAAATTTCACTGTTCTGCGAGGGATTGTCTCGAGAACGAAAGGGTGAAAGCTGTCTCGATGTGCAAGTATAACGCGAATACGTAGATCTACAAGGAATCAGATCAGAGATTTCATTAGAACAATGTTAATAGACATTGTCAAGTAACACTCCGTCGGTATTCCAGAGAATCGATTTTGGAAGTAATCATCTTGTCGTCAATTAGCTTAAAAGCTTATTTTTGGACCTTTTCAAACGCGGATAATGCCCCAGACACGCAGCACGTCTTAATTATCATTTAGTGCTAATAAATAATTAAAAGCCTGTGTGTCAGGTACTAATCATCATTAGAAGCAGGGGCGATATACCATCAGGTTCAATGGATTTAAATACGTCGAGATTCGCTTGAACTTTATACATAGGGTTCTTGATTAGAGTTACACACGGGGGGAGAAGTTTAGGCCAACTTAGTATAGTTTGAAGATGCGAGTTTACCGCGAAATTAGCAGTATACAATAGAAAAGTGTTGCAACCAAAACGTAGCCAAGAGGGTGTTCGAGCGGTCCAAAAAGTCAAAGAGAATTTTTAGAATATATTGAAATGTCGTTTTTACTCACATTTGTTTTAAGTCAATTACAGCTACTACAGCTAATTTTCGCATAAAAGAGAAGCAATGAAAGAGGTAAGTCCTTGGCTTCTTAGAAAATAGCAACAATTTCAGAAACCAAAATCTAATCCACTTTCTTGCCAAAAGAAATTATAATAAATTTTAATTGAGAAGCCAAGTCCTCAATAACAAACAGATTCTACAAAATGCTAAAACTTCACATAAAACAAGAATTAAGTATATATACGATAACTTATTTTGCATAAGAGCTTAAAATCTCTCAGGGCAATACAGTCAAAACGAAATTTCAATTTTGCCTTCATCTTGAAATGATTTTCATTTGGTTCGCTGCCAATTTATATTTACCTCGTGCATACATATTCAAGCAAAGTCGCAAAGGAGTCGATTCTTTTGATATAATTCGTGTAAAACGAAGCGATCCTCCCTACTGTGGAGTAGCATATGATTTCCCTCATTAAATCCCTATTTCAATTTGGCACCATTTACCCTAAGGACTCGCTCGACTCTACCTTTAATCGTCTGCCAATCCAACCATTTGGTAAATTCAAATTCGATTTCAATTTCACTTTCTCCATCCGTCGACACCACCGTAAGTATATGAGATCCAACTTACAAGTTTCAACAATCCCAGCATTCCGGGCTATAGAAATTGGAGGAGCAAATCTGTGAGGAAGAGGGTGACTTCACCCGGCCGGGATAGATCCGGGGAAAGAACTTCATCAAGATACGTCGATAAAAAATGGATTATTATAGCAATAAAAAGACCAGGCTAAAATTACGTTATTAAGCTGAATAATTTGTGAGTTGTGGTTGGGAAGGCCCAGCTCTGATGGGAACAGAATTTATCCTGATGGGGAAATGATATAAGTGCTTAAATAAATTATTATCATTAGGGCGCCCGTATTCAGGGCGCGATTATGTGTGTCTGTGGAATGTAATCCTCCGGAAAGGTAGCAGAAAGACTATACAATTCAGATTGCAATAACATCGTCATTCATTCGCTAATAGTATTGCATTTACAATGTTAGGCACTCCATTATTTCTGCTTACATAGTAAATAAATGTGGTGAGTACCTACTGGACTAACCACTTAGAAATTATTTAGAAATAGTGAAATATTCATAACGAAGACAGGATTTTACCTTAGCCAGCCCAATAATAAAACAGATGATTAGGACGCTTCAAAAAATATGTATTTGATATCAAGGCATCAGGACTCAATAGAGTCACGATTTGACCTAGAGCTCAAAGACTTGATAGTTAATTCGCATGAATTCAACTGCCATGTCAAATTTAGAGAGTGCCTTGATGGAACAGGGAGGTTAACAAAATAACAGCCAACAGGTGAATGGTCCTACTACTGACAAGTCCTAACTAAATATAATAAAAAATTAAGAAGATTCAAAAGAAAGATTTGGAGAAACTTTGACGAAGTTGTTGTAAGCCAGCCTACTACAGCTTATCTCCAAAAAGTGCAATGATATCGAACTGCTCCAAAAAGCCAACGACAACCGAATTAGCAGCAGGGAAGAAACACTAAAGTTCCTATTGGAGACCCATTTTTCCAGCTTTTCCTGGAAAGAGCAATGAAAATAAGACGTTTATAACTACGATCCTTGAAAATGAATGAAAAGACTCTTGGGCAGCAATTTCAATTTCTAGATTTGCAGTTTTCTCAAGTTTATTACAGCTTCTGTTTTTAATTTTACGGTATTTTTTTTTGAATCATTTCTATTTCTCGAACAAGACACAGTTCCTCTCTTTCGGCAAATATTCCCGGACGTCCAAATCAAGGTTTTTTTCCAATACATTGCGTATTTTTTTAATTAGGTCGTATTATGCTAAATGTCGGATTTTTATAGGAAAAAAGTTTATGTTCATAGGTACCATTTCGTCGGCCAAACAGTGATACCCCGTATCTGATACGGGGATCACTGTCAGATACGAAGTATCACTGTTTAGCCAAATGATTTACATTCAGGACATTTTTCCAACGGAGCTCTAATGAAGAAAGAAACAAACAAGGCATGGCTGAAAGTTTCTGTGCAGTAATTTGTGAAGTATGCGATCATGCATTATCGTGAAGGAAGATGGAAGTCTGGAGAAGTAATCTTCGTGTTGTTGTTGTGATAGTTTTTTATTAAATGAATTGACAGCTTTCTGATTGGATTGCCTATAAATGCACTGGGATTGTGAAATGGAAGTTTCCATCCGGAATGAAACTCCTGCCTGCATATGAGAGTTTTGCGATGAAATGTGAAATTCGGGCGGCATTTGCAATGTTAATATGAAACGGAGAATTTGTAATGAAATGGTTTCATTAAAAACCTTCATAAGCGCACCTTATAAATTCCGGTCGTCGCAGACTACTTGCAGTATCACAGTTTTATATCCATTTCTGTTGTAAAAAGGATTATCTCTGAAACTGGGAAAACCCAGTCAAACGAAAATGTTTTGTGAGGTCGTCATTTGTGTATTATGTTTCGACTACATCCACAAAATTTCTATTTCTTTTTTTTTTGGTTAGAATTTCTAGAAAAAACAATCTTTAGTATTTGAAGAAATTCCCGTTTCTGTAGTTATTCCTTGTATACATATAAAGAATTTTCTACTATACATCTTAAACTTTGATCCACTTCACACCGAAATGTCGCAATGGTCATTTAAATTAGTTTGTAATTTAAATTTTGCATAAACTAATTCAAAGTTACGCATTTGTAATGCATTTGGAATGTGTTTGAAATGAATATACCATAACGCTTCCATAAATTAAATGCATGGTTACTTTCCAAAACAAAACTCTCTAAGCCACAAGCCATGAACTGATCTAGAACAAGAACATTGAACTTATTTTTCATGAACGCTTCAAACTAGCTGAAAGTGTTCCGATGAATTTATAGACCCACCTTCGCCTATTTAAAGGGTGCGTCGGAACGGGTTTTCGAAATAAACTAATAATAACAATATTTACATACATAATTCACTTGGTAATCAGCATTATTAATTGTATAAATAGATTCCCAATTCACTAATTCAGCAGCTCTGTGTAAACTGTCAGTACCAACTGCTACTCCTGTAATTAAATACTATAGGCTCGGACCTCACAGTAGAGGAATTGGCAAACCATGCTGGAAAATACAACCCTACAAATAAATTCTATAAGAATTGGCTGCTCGATTTTGTTCACTTTTTTGTTACTAAGTTCTTATATTCTGTTTTTTTTTAAGTTTAATATCTATCAAAGAGTAGTAATGAAGGAGGAATTGTGCTGAAGAGAATTATTCCACATTTCGGACTCATCGATAGTAACCCTGAATACTTTGCGAAATCGTTAAAGGAAAAGATTCGAGTTTTTCATGCGAAAATGAAAATAAATTGGGAAAATTGTCACCGTATCAAAACTGGATTCCTAGAAAAGTATCGCGAATTGAATTTTCAATTACCACAGTTAGATTCAAGAGAAATGACTTCTAAAACCACATCTACACCTGCTAAAAGGCCGTCGCAAAAAAATCATTCGAAGAATCAAGAGAGAAATCAAAGAAAAGAAAGTGCAGCTTTTGAAGGACATAGATAGTCCAGAAGAACCAGATGATGCTGCTCGGTTAAATTTTAAAGACTATGGAAAAAGTGATGCTGCACAATTGCTTGCGGATATCTCTAAAAGCCCAACTAGACAATAAAAACTACGTCGAGTATATGACAACTCACACTACGATATACAGGTGACGAAGCATTGGTACTTTTAATAGATGGAAAATTATCTAAAGCTCAAATTCAACACAATTTAATCAGGATGCAAGCTAAAATGTGCGTGAAGCCAAAAAGCGTTGTATTGTAAAAATTCAACACAGACACGCACTTTACACACAGAAACGAATACTGTTGGACGTAAATTTTTCGGAAGAAAAATAGTAATAATATGTAAATGGGGACCGGATGGCATCCCTCTCCGCAATACAAATAAACATTTCAGGATAAAATTTCTTTATCATTAACAATGATTGATTGCAAAATTTATAATCCCATATTAAATAACCTGTCATCGCAAGTCTCTTTCATATGTGGAGGAACTCCAAAAGAAATGAATAAAGTAGTTTCAAATTTAAGTTATACGCCTTACCCGCTTGGATTAGATGTTTTGAATGTTTGCTCCACATTTCATATCGGCTTAAATTTAAAAAGTAGCGAGTTCGATACGACAATAAAACCAGCATGGGATTAATCTTTTGTCGAGTTCGATTGAGAAACCTAGGTCGGAACTGGAATCAGAGGTTTCAACCCCGTTCAATCGAACGAAACAGAATCCAAAGCCAGTTGTGTGTGTAAATTATTGTAAATTATTTGACAATCAGCTGATCACGTTTATATTATGTTTTTTTTTCAGAAGAACGATTCGAGGACGAAGTTTCATTACTTGAGGAAGATTCCATAAAAAAATCTACTATTTCTTCCTTTTTTGTTATTTATTGGATACACTCGAGCCAACAAACCCAAAAATCATTGCAAAAAACTAACTGACATTGACATCCACCTTTTTTGTGTGCGTGCAACCCGAGAAACTAAAAAGTTCGAACCTGACGACTTTAGAGTTGGAAGTCGTTAGGAACGAGTTCCGACCCAAATGATCAATCGAAAGAATTTCTGCCTTTTGACAGCAGCTAGGTTGGAACTGTGTCGAACACTTTCTTCAATCCAACTCGACATTTGACAACCCGAATCCTGAAGGAAGTGGAACATCAAACAATAGATATACTGCATATGAGTAGTTTGTAAATGCGGAGCTCGACTTTTAGAATTACTTATCTTTCAAATTTGTGGCGTATCGCACACGTATCCCGCTTGTGTTCACCACAGGAGATCCCTTTTTTGGAACTGTCAAAAAACCGTGCGGTGAGTTTTCACAACGCTAAAAATCCTGGCGACGTTTGGCATTTGTATGCGGTCTTGTCAAATATTAGGTAGGTACTTTTGATTTTAATGCTCAATGAAGAAAGAAAGGAAATAAGGCGTAACTGAGCGAATATATATAAATTTTTAGAACGGCAGAATGTATGGTACAGGATTGTAGAATTGTCTATTGTTGAATTTTGCCTTGTCGTGGACTAAGACCAAGGATAGAGGTATTCTGATATTTCATTTTTTGATTTGTTACGCACAATATTGAGAGATTTACCATATTATTTTACGGCCATAGACTTCTTATAGGTTTTCCTGTAATCTATAAGTAAAGAACTATTTTCAGTATTTTTTTTTTTTTTCAAAATTTTGGGCTCAGTAGTTTCGGAGATAAGGAGGGAGGGATGATTAACTTTCTTCTACTTTCTTAAGTAACTTTAAAACTATTTATTTTAAAATTATAAAAAAATTTATTTGAGACAATATAAAAAATACATTTCATTTGATATGTTACACGGTACAGTTTGCAAAACTTTTTATTTTTAATTTTCTAATTTGGCCCCCAAAAATATGGGGGTTATTCAAAATTTATTTATTTACGTTACACGTCCGTGTTTGGGTCACAGAAAGTCATATGTGTACCAAATTTTAACTTAATAGGTTCAGCAGATTCCGAGCAAATTGGTTGTGACAGACGAACAGACAGACAAACACACGAGGGATCCTATAAGGGTTAGTTTTTTCATTCGGACGTACGGAACCCTAAAAAGAAATAAATTCACTTCATTTTTGTAATAAATCCTTTAGAAGCAATTGTGGGATCTTGTCCCATTTTACATTCCTGTCGGCTTACTGTGCCTTAAATACGGTTCCTATTATCACAAACACAATAATTTTGGTATGTTTCATATGTACTAAAAATTTGTTCAAGATTGTTTAAAAATAATGCCTTATACTTATTCCAAAATTGATTAACGCATTCGAGACTGGATGTTGTTTAGGAACATTCGTGAGAAAGCTCCACAGAAAAATGCTTTTACACTGAAAGAGCTTTTTCTTATGACCCGAACGGTGGGTCACCGGTCCCGAATGTGTTAAATTGTGTCCTATTTAATTCATATTTTCATTACTAGCACAATTATTTAAAAAATTACATTTTTACATGCGTGTGGAAAACGTGTAAAAAAATACCAGCGACTTAAGTGTTTTAAGATCGAATTCGAATTCTTTTAAAAATACAAAAATTGCACTTTTTTTAAGGTATATTGACGAAAATAAATAAAATAAATACTTTTTAAATAACTATCAATCACTCTCCGAATGAATTTCACATTGAAATATCTAAAATCTTCTAACGTGTGTTGAATGTCTTGTCTTCGTACGATTAAGGTAAACTCAAGGCCATTCACGAGGTGACAATAATCCCCTCAGATTTATTAGATTTCAGTGATCGAGTATTATTCTGCCAAGCTAACCGAAACGAAATTATTTAGATAACATGAATTTACGTATTTTGGCAACAAATGAGCCGAAATAAGTTCCTCTTAACTAAAATTTTCCCCGCATTATACAGCCAGAAGCACTCCCAAGAAGACATCAATAAACAAAATTCACCGTATCACGCCATTTATACTTTGTTTTATTGCTGTCGATTCTTTACGGCTTATTTACATGCCAAGAGCGGAATAAAAGCGACATGGCAAGGCATCCACCAACGCTAAAAGAATAGTTTTCGCGGTAATAAATTGCTCGCCTGTCGTCTAGCAAACAGGTGTCGCTCTGGTCTGGAAGGTATCAATGCCATCTACACAGAAACTCGGCGAAGCTAGGTTTCGATTTCAATCTGGCGGGGCAGACATTAATCATGAGGTTATGGCGTAATCGTGCCACACTCCTGGCTGCTCCTGGATATATTTGCTTTGCAAATTGGCACAACACGAACGCATGAGGGCACGGACGCAGTGCGGATAGAATATTTAGACTGACTTGACGTGCTCCCGGTTTTATCGTTTGCAAAGTGCTCGTTATTCAGCAGATGATTTTATTTATTTTAAAGACAACTTTATATGCGGGGCGGATGCGATGAGGTGTCAGAGGAAATTTAGTGCAGCTGAGCGGAAATTATGAGGCAATTCACCAGCGGGATACCGTCAGTTATGTAATTGCTTAATAAGTGTGAAGTTGGCAGCGCTCAAGTAATTTGCCCCGTTCATGAGATATGCATGAGATTGTTAACCCAATTTTTATTTCAGGACGAGCCGTAGCCCTATAAAAACTCCCATTCGTGGCAATTCAGGTGGTTATTTTTAAAGTTTAAGAATCCCTGCCGCCAACTATATTACAGTCCTTAGTCTGTCGGAAGGCGACTTACAGAACTTCCTTAGCCTTACTACAGCCAAGGCCATTCGTGTGAATATTTAAGCACATCTCGTCTTTACAGTTTTATTGAAATCTATTATTCATAATGCCTAAACATAGGCTGCAGCATGTCATAAATCATATATGTATTACGTAAAGATCATCGATGCAAAATAAGTATCTTTTCTACTCTAGATGGCTGTCCTCAATAAATTCTCTCATGCAAAAAACATGGACGTCATAAATTATGTAAAACAATTTCGCAAGGAATAGGGTAGCATCGTGCGGAGCAATTCTCCCTCATATATCATACCTAATCTAGAGCCCTCGGAAGACAAGGAGTGGTCATATAATGAAATGTGGCCAGGATTCTGACTTGGGAGATTGTGGAATGTAGCATCCATCCACCCGTCTCCATTGGAATTTGTTCTGGTGAAACTTCGACTTAAATCCCCGTCTTTCATATATATATAAAGAAGAAAAGGCTTTGTGCCGCTATCGAAAAACGAGAAATCTGGTGCCCTTTGACCTTAAGCCTTTCTCTACACGGCTGAATTTCCTCTCATAGGATAATTCGTCAGCAAAGAACGTAGAAAAGCTGATGTACATGTGTGTTCGGTTTAATGACGTTCAAATGGGCGATAGATGGTGTAAAAGTTCCACCGAGCTCGGTTTGTTTGACACAAACGAAAGACTATCGCGGTAGACGTAAACTGTAGAGTAAACTCCCTGGCATAATAGGGCTTTCGATAAATCCTTTTATGTGAGTCAGGCAACAGTGAAAATGTTTTTCCTGCAAACAAAGTTTCAATTTTTATTGTATGGGGACGATAATACTTACATAAAGTCGCCGGAACGGGTAACAGGTAACAGGTATAAAAAGCAAACCAGTGCAGTTACCACAGAAATGAAGAAACTTTCTCGTTTAGACGTTTATTGTTGTAAGGAAAATAATAGAGATGAAAATAAAACCTCTGAGATGTCAGGCTTAATGTAAAAAGGACTTTCCTCGTAGTCACTACAGGCACATGCTTGAATATTGTAAGTTTTCCTTCCTAACAATGGGCTAAGCTTCTGAATTCTTAATAAAAACATTGTCATATCATCTAGATAAATCAATTTTCACTTTGCGAAATAAGTTAGTGACTGATAACATTATGATAACACTCCTCATGTATTCCTCTCTTCATAATTCATGAGGGTGGAGAGTTTTTATAATTTTTGTCGAAACACAATTTCAATATATTCATTAACAGCAAAACAGGGGTGTCTTCGCTACTTGTGATAACTTTTACAATTATAGTCCTTTATGAACAAGGACTTTTACTTAAAATCTCATTTTGAAAATTGAAGCTAAGATTTTTTTTGGATGGAAAAGAAATTGGTAAAGAACGCAGTCACAACGCCCCTATCATTGATATTATTCCAATTCCAAGACGCTATATTTATTGCAAAGTAAAAAAATATTGTATGGTATGAAAAAAGACGGCTTTTTTGGAGTTTGCGACACGAACGCCATCATATTTCACGGTGACAACTGGAGTTACAGCGCAACGCAACCAAACTCACTCGTAATTTAGACGCCATCTTACCGCGCCCCTCGCCTCTAAAAAGTTACTTTTAAGGTCTCTCCACGCGCAAACTATAAATAATAATTGTACTGTAATAAATCGTTGTGAAATAGCAAAAGTGTGTTCGAGTTATTCTTCTCCCTGGTTAACATTATTCTCATAGTGAAGCACGTTCACTAAAACGGGTGATTTTGTCTAGAACACGGAACGGCACTACGGACTGCGCAATTCTTTTCTACGATGGGAACGATGTAAAACACGAGCCTGACAATGCAGTCCACGAAGCAGCCCACAGCAAATATGCTGCTTCCAAGGAGTTTCCGGCACAGGTTGATGTAGTTTTAACGATTAAGGTTTCCACCTCATACTAGGAGGGAAACTCGTTGTAAAAATGAAATTCGTTATTCACAAGATTACTACAGACGAGTCGAACCATCGACATCTTGTTACTAATCTCGATGCAGACCTTTTGAACATTGTAGGTGACCTAAGCGACGATCTGCACTCGATTTAAGACTACGACGAGATTTTTCCTGGTCGTGCGTCCTAGCTGACATCTCGCATCCTTTATTAGTTTTATACATCGTTACGGACTTTAAGTCTTTAGAAAACAACGTCCGACGCCCAGTCACTGACCATTGGGGGCGTCACCATATCGTAAGAAGGGGCACCCTGTGGTGGAATGACTGCGTCGTTTTGAAGGACCCGGTAAAATCCATCAGGGAATATGTTCACTATCGCAAAGCGAGTGGGCGGCGCCATTTTTGAATTATTTAAAAAAGTTCTGGAGGCACTTGTCCACAATCCAATTCCCAACCTTAACGATTTTGCATATCGATTCACAGACTATATAATTTTCGCGAAATTTTTCCTAAGAACTTCAAGTTCAAACACTTCATCGAAGGACCAGAGCTACTCATTCTCATGGACCACAAACCGCTTTTAGAAAAAGTGTAACCATGCTTGCGACCGCGTATCTAAATATTTAGGGAAGATTGCTCAGCATTCAACAAGTATCCTCTATGTCGCTGGACAGGATAATATAGTAGCGGATACTTTGTCCCGAGTTCAATCGCCCTGTCATCATCAGAACACACAGGAGCTTGCCGAATTTTGATAATGATGATAAGTAACAAACGCAACTGGCAAAAAATTATTCTGAGAGCTTTTCATTACAACTGAAAGGCATACGCATCCACGGTACCGAAATACGTCTATATGCACCGAAAATGCTGAGACAGCAAATAAATTTTCGACAAGGCTAGCGAACTCACTCAGGCGTATGGAAAGGTAACAAAGAAGAAGACCATCACTAAGACTTTTGTCTGGTTGAATATGAATCGCGACCTACAGGACGTTCTTGCTTACCTTGCCAGCGAAGTAAAATTGGTAGTCACGCTAAAATTCCTCCTGTACATATTACCATTCCGAGTGAATGATTTTCACACATCCACATCGATATAGTCATCATATAAAGAATTAAATATTAACAATAAGCGATCGATTTACCCGATGGGGCCGGACATGACCGACGAAACTGTCGTTGAAGATTTTTTTGGTAATAGGTGTCTAAATTTGGCGTATCCATAACAATCACACCTGACAGAAGCTCACAATTTGAGTCAAGATTTTTCAGCGCTCTTGGGAAACTTGGGAAAGGATTCGCACGCGCTCAAAGCAGCCCTCATATGCTACAAGTCCATAGCATACCAGATTGGATCGAAGTTCCTCCGACAGTGTTACCGGGACTACGAACCAGTTTCTTAAGCAGCAGTGGCAATAATATCTCGTCTGAACCATAATTTTCATTGTCTTCAGCCCGCGACGTTAAAAGCAAGGTAAAGTGTAAGTAAGGTAAAGTCTTCCTGAAACCTGTATGTGTGCGTTTCAGAAACGTCAAATAAGCATATTTTTTCCTGGAGAAATGTCAAATAAGCATAATGCGAGCGGTTTACTTTTTGCATCACACGTACAGTGTATATGAAAGTTGTGGTCTAGCCTGGCTTAGTTATATATAATCGAAGTGAGAAACTGGAAAAGCGAAACATTTTTATTCTTGTGTTGGTGAAGAGATTTCCTATAGTGTAGGTCCGAATTTAGCCAACGACGTAAATACACGTAGAATAATTTGGAGAGTGGTTCATGAGAAATGTTATTGTTATTCTTCGTTTAAATTGGAAACATTTAAGTTAATCACTTTTTTTTCTCTTAGTCACCATTTACTGTCTATGGAGCTTTAAGGGGTCAACCCGGCTTAAAAACTATTTTAACCAATAATAAATAGACTGGTTTTTTGTTCTTTTGCATCTCTAATGTATTTGTATGCAATAGAGAATAATTTCCATGCATAATTTAGTTTATTTAATGCTATCTTCATAATTTTTTATTGCTTAAAAACCAAACAGAAATAGATAAATGATTTTTCAAAGTGATTAGTCCTTCTACCAGACGAAAAGTTACCACCCTTTTAATAAGGAATATGCCTTTTCTCTATGACATATGTAAGCGGTTCGAAGTATTCCCGGCTCAAGGTATAGGGGGAAGGAGTAGACAAAAAATTTTTTATTATTTTTCAATATATTTGCCATTTAAAAACTCTAAAATGGATGAGCTGTAACCTCATCTGAAGTAAATTTCTTTCCTCGTAGGTCAGCTTTCAATTTTGCGAATAAAAAATAATCGTTTGGGGCCAGATCAGGACTGTAAGGCGGGTGGTCAAGTTTTTTAAACCCACATTCTTGAGTAGCAGCTTTCGTAGCAGCAGCTGTATGAAAGGAAGCATTGTCATAGCGTAACAAAACTCCTCGGGACATTTTCCCCACGGCGTTTTTCCACAATAACTTGTTGAAGTCGAAGACGTAACAGTGTGGCATAATACTCTCCATTCACAACGGTGTTGCGTTCTTTGAAGTCGATCATCAGGATTCCTTAAGTCCCAAAAAATTGCGGCCATTATCTTACGAATGCTTTTGATAAATCGAGCTTTTTTTGGCATTGGTTCACCTTCACGATGCCATTTCATAGATTCCCTCTTAATTGTGGGGTCATGGTAGAGTACCATAGTTTCATCTCCCGTAACAATGGATTCGAGAACTTCCTGTTCCCTTCCGTCGCAAAGCGCCAAAAATTCTTCACAGCATTCTACTCGCCGTTGTTTTTCTGTAGCACCGGGAATATTGGGCACCCATCTTGTACTGATTTTTTCCATACCAAGATGTTCACGGACAATTCGATATACTGACATTTTTGATATTCCTGACTGTGCTGCTATTTCTTGTAGTTTTAATCTCCTGTCGCTTAATACAATTTCCTCCATTATTTTAATATTTTTCTCTGTGACCGCAGTGGAGGATCTCCTTCGCGTGGATCATCTTCCAGAAACTTCCGTCCCCAGCGAAATAGTCTTACCTCATTTTTGACCACTGTGCTCCTTGATTTGCTTCGGTGACAAACCCTCTTTTGTTAAAAATTTTATCACCGCAGGATGTTCAAATTTTTCTTTTCACTTGAGATGCACACTTATCAATCACTACCCACCCACAACGAACTAATGATTTTAAGAACAAGTGTTTGGTTTTTATAGGGTTTTACCATAGGTACCTCTCCAAGTAGTAAAAAATTTTTCTCCGAAAATTAACCCAAACACCTGAGGCCGGGAGTGCTTGGAACCGTCTACGTATGTCCCTGAAAAATGTCGCTGTGGAAAACTATTCAGCGCCAGCGGTTACACTGATACTGCGGGGTTTTCTCTCTCTCTCTCTCTCTCTTTGGGCTCGACGACCAGCACTGCTTAATTGTAATGTGCGATATGACATTAATTTCTGTACTTTAGAAAAAAAAATATTCTGAACATAACATGAGAGTTTCAAGTACTGCTGTAATTGTTTACTACATCTCCCAATCTTACAATATCCAATCATGGGGCAGAGAATTATCGCAATAATAAAAAAAAACAGCCATTGGAAATATTTTTCTACACCCCATTATCGCATTTAGAGCATTTTATTGGATTCCCAACAGATAAGAAAAACTGGAGAATTTCTGGCATCTTTTTCCCGAATTTCGGCTTGAAAACTTTCCTCTTTCGACTCCTGTCAATAAATCAATTTCATGCCCGCTTTTAAAAATAGATTATGTGCCTTTATTTTTATAATTTTATTTTAACAGCGGTTGGGTTGGGATGAGCCGGGGCTGTCAGGCTGTCTTAAATGGCTTTCTCTCGACAGATAAATGTGATAAAAAGCACTGGCTTGCGGAGAATGTAACGCCATCAGAGTTGTAATTTGTGTCCTCCTCTGGGCAATCCATTTTTTGCCAGGAAAGCGGAGCAGTTTTTGGCGTGCGGTGATTGCAGGCAGACCCACAAGTTTGCTGAAATTATTTTGAATCTGACCTATTTAATATTATGAATTGGGAGCGCTACATGCCATCGAGCTGTCTTCACGGTTGACTTTGAGAGGGTCGGTACAGCACAGCTACAGGGTGATATTGCAGGTGGTTTTTAATTGAAT
>QYTT01088957.1:23423-33908 GCA_006980735.1 Dasypogon diadema | reverse complement strand
TTTCTTTACTGACTTTGCCTCTTCCTTTCTCCACTATAATTTGATGTACCTTTTCAAGACCGCAGCGTAATACTTGGCATTAATAGTAGTTTTTTTTTGGAAGGTAGTCGACGAGTAAAACTCCTTTGGAATCCTGAAAGATGGTGACCGATTTTTTGACCTTAAACTTCTTCGGCGGCTTTTCCCATTTCTCTATCCACTGCATTGACTCCTGTTTTGATTCTGGGTCATACTGTTGAATCCAAGTTTCATCCACAGTGACGATTCGGTCGACAACTTCGTCCTAATTGCCCTTGCATAGGTCCAAAAACTCTCGTGTATGTAGTTTGAAATCGGCGGTGCTTATCGAGCGGTGTGAGCATTTTTGGTACACGACTCGTTCTTTACTAGGGTTCCTCCAATACAAACTTTTTTACTTTGGTGATGTTTACGTCAGTGACAGACATGTTTGGCCCTGTATTTTGGTAAGGGTAGGGTGCACTGTGCTACCTGTGATATATAAAGTTCAAACGAGACGATGATGCCAAGTATCGATTGCCTGGATCACTGACGTAATGTTGGGTAGCCTTCCGCTTTATTCATTGCTATTTTTATAGTAAAATTTTTAGTCTGGTTTCTTGAAGGGCGTTCTCTGTCTGTATACGACACAAAACACTCAATTACACACTTTACAGAGATTTTTTGGCATTGTGCAATTCTTCGAATCTTTGCTCAGGGGAAGAAAGACTACAAATGTGAAACAAATGCAAACGACTGGACATCAAAGGAGAGATCAGAATGAAAACATTTACGTGCTTCCATAACACTAGGGTTGGCAAGTGGTGTCCTCTATATAGCTTCCTGGAAAATATCTTTTCCTTTTTCCTAGCTGAGAAAATTACGGAATATATACATAAAACATCAAGGGATAGTAATTTTCTTCTGCACTTTTCGTCTTCAAACTTAGTACAAAGTACTTCACAGTCGCATATGAACTCTTCTTAAAAAGCCTTGAAATCTGCAAAAAAAAAAACCCTTACGGCATAGTCATCAAAAATTAACGACAGCTAGCTTGACCCTGCTTCTTCAACCGAAAACCGGGTAAACTTTCCCAAGTTGCTAAAATGAAAATTTTTCATTTTTCCTGGGGAGTGGGAGTTCTTAATCCTCGGCCAATTTCAATTTCATAGTCAGTTGATGCTACACAATATACTGAGCCTCTATTGTTCTCGAGTTGAACCCATTGTAATTGTAATTTTCGTTCCTCGACGGAGCAACTTGCGAAATTTCTTATTTCAATCTGATTCGTGCTCGTGCAGTTCAATGGAAATTACAGTGGAAGGGAATATAAAGTAGGGCACTCCTTTGAGTCTATTATATCCCAACGAAAACGTCCCCAAGACAATGTGGTGTGTTGAATGATATTAAGTCAACCTTGCGGGCATCATCTCTTTGAGCTTTGTATTTATGTGTGTGTGTGTGTGGAATAGGCGCGCTCACCAGAATGTGGATATGTCCAAGTTGAATCTAAATATAGCGGGATTCAAGTCAAAAACACTCAACGAGTTTTTGTTATTTTTTTTTAAGGACGGAGGGTACAAAAGCTCACATTCGAATCACTTACAAAGGTAAACACAATGGGGGGGAAGAATAAGGGATGTGAAATAAAGTTTTATCTCCATTAACTTGTGTGGGTATACACAAAGCCTAAAAAGGTTTTGCCGCTGTATAGAATTTGTTTTACGTAAAAAGATCTCACTACATCCAGTGTAGGTGTATAAATCGATTGTAAATTCAATTTTAAGTAACTTAAGTAGACTTACTTCAAATACAATCTCGCACTAAATTAAATATGAGAAGGACTTTGCCGAAATAAATTGAAGGTTAGAAAGTAGTCAAATGGTCCACATATTTGCTTAGGAATCTATTTATAAATGTGTTGCCTATTTGCTACTTCATATTTGAGGACATAGTGAATCCTTTCATGAGCAATAACTACCGCAATTGGAATAGTAAATTTTACATAAGTTATAGCATTCACTTGAATTTTTCTGTGTAAATTCACTTCTACAAAATCTCAAGAATTATGTATCTTCGCTACTAGCGTTTTCCAAGTAAGAGAAAATGGCTTTGATTCAACTTTACCTTCGTTGAAATTAATATTTTCACATTAGAAAATTGCTGGCGTGAACCGTTAATATTTGCATAGTAATAAGAAATTGGTATTAAACACATAATGTTTTATTTTTGCAGTTTAAAACTGTTCGATTTATGATAAACAACCATAATAAACAAGTTAGTACGCGATTTTTCACCCCTAAATGTTTTTCAGTTTAAGTGTAACATTAGTTTGAAATAATTTTCGCCATATAAATATTTCTTAAATTGAGAGCTTAAAAGTTATAGATTTTGTGAGAGAATTACGTGTTAAAATGCATTTGTCCTGAGAGAGCTTTCAATTGTGCATAAACCATAAGTCAGATGTTGTAATTCAAATTTTAGTTCCTTTTCTTTGTTGAACTTGGAGCAATAAGCATCGCGTTTTTTACTTCAAATAGGTTTTGCTATCGCATCAAATGAAATAAGCTTACATTTTGGCGCCCGAGCAAAAACATCTCATTAATACATTGAATGCCACAACTAGCACAAAAGTGTTGGCGAGAGAGAATTACGTGTTAAAATGCATTTGTTGTGAGAGAGATTTTAAAAAGGGTTCACCGGTTCCCCCTATTGGCATTCAACTTGTTAATGTAACTATCAATATTCAAATAAATATCACTTTGTTGATTGGATTTTTACATTTATTCGTTGTTGGATTAATAATTCATGGAGGAATTGGTATCCATTATCGGGTCAAAAAATTTCATTACTGAAGCTTTCTGAACACTTCATATTCCTTTCGTCGTGCGACGCGACAATTAGTTATTTGTTCTCAGCATATTTATAAGATTTTTCTCTAGGGTTTTTTTTGTTTTTGTTTTTTGAGCAGTAAGAATACAACAGAAATCTATTTTAATGCAAATATAAGCGCTAAGGTTTATGAAGTTACCCAAAAGGAGATTGGACTAATTCTGTCAGATGGCAGATGTCAGCGTAAGTTAAGTAGGTTAGAGCTATAACAAGAGAATAATCTAGAATTTTTATTTAAAAAAACGTTATGTAACTTGCTATTACAATAAGTTTCGATAGGGATCTAGAATTAGCTTAGCTAAAACCACGAAATCAGCTTGAAATAGTGGAGCGGTAGAATTAGGTTAAGTATTCTTGTTATTGATAGTTCAAATTCAAATTCAATTACTGCAATAATGTTACATAATTTTAAAATATGTCATGACTGTCATGTCGATGAATTCTTTAATAACCAAGTTGACAAAAAGATGACTAGATTGTTATATTTCAATACTCTCAAATATATAACATCAAACTTATCGAATGTTATTAAATACCAAAAGAAATAACATTTATTCTGCAATAAATCTTATATTTAAAAAACTAAAATAAAACTTCTTTAACGGCATT
Source organism: Dasypogon diadema (assembly GCA_006980735.1). NCBI lineage: Eukaryota > Metazoa > Arthropoda > Insecta > Diptera > Asilidae > Dasypogon > Dasypogon diadema. Next base: position 30,410 of record QYTT01088957.1, on the reverse strand, counting down.
GCCTCTTCTGTTAACTCCAATTTCTCTACGTTGGTTTTTGGTTTACTAAAAAACGCCGTTCCTTGATCTTTACCATTATTTATTAATTCAGTCTTAAACTATAAAGTTAAAATATAAAGTTAAAGATCTATAGAATAATTCCAACGAATAACTAATTACGAAATGACTCTAACCAGCGAACACGACTGTTGACTTTGACTCCCACGACACGAGTCCCACCGGCCGACTAACGTCGACTTATTCTCCCTCTCTCTCTCTCTTGACACACTCCTCGAAGCTTTAACTGCATTTGCAAATGCGACCAAAAGAAAACAAAGTACAGTGGCGTGGGCAATAATCATTTTCGTTTGAAATTGATATTCCTTACATCTACTTGTTGAGAAATGTCAAACAAATACATATTCTTCATATCGAAGAAGAAGAAGAACCCTAGAAGCCCAATGTACGTCATTTTGACGTGTACTCCGACGATCTCATTTTTTGTGCCATTTCATTATTATGCTAAAGGTAGCATTATTAAATGTCTAAATACAAATACAAATTATATATTTTTTTGTTTCTCATTTCATTACATGTTTTTAAAATAAATAACACAAAAAATACATATTTACAAAATAAAATAATTAAATTCCACCACTTTTATATGTACACATCATTATTACATATGATTGGGCTTTACCACCTTAAAAATATGATTGGGCTTCTAGGGTTTAAATACAGTGTTCCATTTTTTTCCTAGCAAGCTCTTTCGTGTTCTACGTGTAAGAAATTTTCATAGCATTCTTCGTCCTTTTTATATTCCTAATTCCAATACTCCAAAAGCTCTGAAATGCCCCGCGCCGCCTTTTTCCTTGGAGCCTCGCAGAACTAATATATTTGGAAGAGTTGCCAGATTCTTCTTCTGTCACACAATTTCGAGAATGGATGTTAGATTCTGGGACATTCTCTTCTTCCTGATTTTCAGTAGGATTTGAAGAGACAAAAACTAACTCTACTGGAACAGACCTAGTATTCTTTACTTTCAGGACAGTGTAGTATAATGTTAAAAAATCCTAGGTTGTGGGCGCAACGGTACACTGAAGTAAGGGAACGATTTAGTACTTTCTAGTACCAGATACATATCTAATATGTTGTGACGTGTTCCGTATACCCTATCAAAGTCTTCAAAAAATGTCCACTGTACGGCGCCGTTGCCAATTTTTTGTATCGTTGCTTTATTTCTCTATAGGTAACTATGTAGAAGATTGCTGAATTTTTTTTCTCACCTCTACTGGACTTATGTTCAAATTAAGAAGGCTTAATTGCATTTTCCTTACGCAGCTTTTTCATAAAATTCCACGGCTTTTCTTACCCTTCTTAAAATCATTTTCCATTTCGAGTTTCATATTAATTAACAGTTTAACCGTCTTATCGTTTCGGTATTTAAGGGAAAGAGTTTAACAAAATACATGAAAATTCAAACCGTTCTTTTACGTCGCGAGAAAGGAAACCTCCATTATCTTTTTATCTGAAACAAATATGGCTCGCAAGTTCCGTTGAATATTATCAAAAAATGTAATTGATTGATCAAAATATTAAAAATCTGATAGAGAAACTTACTCAACCAAATCAGACGCCACATTTAAACACATGTTCGGCTTTGACAGCAAATCAAGAATGGCTGCAGTTTGCAGGCCCGTTTACTCAAAGAAACTTGCAGAAACTGCAAGGAGCTGCTTTGGCAAACTGATTATATAAATGCCCTACTGCACGGTTCTTGCATTGCATCTGAACGCAAAACTGCAAAGTCTGCGTAAAATCCTTCGAGGAGAGAATAGAGAAGGAGCGGAACAACAGAAGAAATCCCATGCAACTTAGGTTAAACCAAAAATTTTCTGAATATGTGCGTGTTTGACAGCTTGGGCTAGAAAATCCCATACAAAATTTGCTGAGTTAACGCAAACTGTCAATTTTTACACTTCAAATTGGCTTCACTTTTGCCTGATTGTCCACTCCTTTTTCGTTGTATGCTCGAAGGTAAAATCAGAATTTTTAACCGCAGCCGCTATAATGGCTTTAGATGGTTTGGAGGTGAAAGTCCACTTCGATCCTCCATTTATACCCTTTAAAACTTTTATTATTACTTATGGAGGCAGTTAAAGGATTATCTTTAAGGTAGGCTTAGGGAGAAAGAAATTAGGGAAGAGGAGATCGGAAAATTTTAACCTGACAAAGGTTGCAAGTGAGTCACAATTTTTGGCTTGAAATTATACTACTGTGCAACATCCCATTGGCTTCGCAAGTACAGTTCTCGTCAGTAGAAATGCCTCAACCACTGGTACGTTGAAAAATCACCGTGCCCTGTGCAGACCACCGGCGTTTATTTGCCTTTCGTCACCTTCTAGGTATTAGGAGGAACACAAACTTGTAAAACATTCTGCACATGTTCTTAATTTCGACGGCAACGTAATCTTTATTACACAAATTTTTAAGGGGGAAGGGTATAAGGATTAATTTTGGATCCAGATTTTGAAAAAATTTAAGTTGGAACGTTCTTATCTCCAACATTTGCAAACGGATTAAGGCATATGAGGTACTGTTAAATTAATAGCGTCTACTTTCCAACGAGCTCCCTCCCACTACGGTTTTAATAGGATTTATAATGCAGAAATGGAAAGTTGTTAAATTGGAAAAAAGGTTGAAGGGAAGGGTCTACTCATAAACGAAGCCAGTACATCTTGCTGAGTTATCCTGTACATTTTAATAATAATATAAAATAATCAAAATTTGAAGCTATTTCCTCTTTAAAATTTAGCTGAAATCATTTTAAAACCTCTCAAAAGGAAGTATTCTTTTTAACCGTTCTAGAGGTTGAAGTACAATAAGCGACTTTACTACTAACAAAGATAATTAAGGACAAAGCCTTAGTGCAGTAAAGTTTCTTCTTTCTATTCATTGTCTGTTCGTCGGTAGTCCTTTGAATCTTTTCATTTTGTTAAAATCCTACTTCCAACAAATTGCAAATATTCCACTTTGAATACATTTTTCATATTTCAGTAAGCCATTGTACATTTAATGTTGGGATCTGAGATAAAGATATATCCAATTTCCCTTTGTCCCAAAACTTTTAAATCCTTGATTTTTATTTTACATAATACAAAGCTTCTTTCAATCCTTCTCTCTATCACAAAAAGGGAAGTTTATTATCAACAAAAAGTCCAGTTATAATATCTAACAAAGTACAAGGGAAAAGCATTTCTCCACTAAAGGACCTAAAGCATTTATTTCAACGTAAAAAATGCGCAATTTCCATCAAGATTTTCTCGATTACCGACGTTTCCCATGACTTCGAACGATGCCCTCTATTATCTCCAAAAATATCCCATTCACCTCCCATCACATTTAGCTGAAAACACCTGAGCTAATACGCCCTCAGAAGTAGACAAAACGAAAAAGGTCTTTAACATAAATCCACAGGAGATTAGGGTATCCAATAAGAAGCGAAAGGGTGAAATATTTATGGCGGAATGGTTTTATCTTCAAAGGTAGAAGAGACCAGCAGCTTAATGAGCTCAGCTTATCACAAAATAAACGTTCAACTTTGTTTCTTGAAATTAAACCACCACCGCCTTGAGGGTATACAGGCATTCCTCTCACCCGAAGATTGGTTTAAGAAGATCTGTCCCCTCTCCCCACTTCTGGCCGTTGGTCAATTGAAAATTTCCGAGGAATTAAATTAAAGCCAGCAATTAAATGCTGTTGATGTGACTGTCGTGATTCTCAAACTAAAGAAGAAGAAAATTTTCTTACTGTGTCCGCTTTTCTTTCCATTCGCCTTGCTCTTCGATTTCCTAGGGTAGAGATGGATTTTGCTTTGACCGCAGCCCATGTTGTTGTCAGGTTATGAAACTGCAATTCCTTCTGGGCGAGGATGAGTTCGAATCTGTTTTATTCACTTCACTTTCATTAGCACACTTTGTTCTACAAATTTTACGCTTAAGCGCGATTTTTTTTATTTATAAAATTAATTTTATCACATTCCTCTGCACACCTCCTCACGGAGATTTCACTGTCTCACTTGTTTTTACAAGAAATTTCATTATCACGTGCCGCAATAGTGAAAGCGAATTTCTTTTGGGCTCTCAGGTTTCTGTTTTAAATAAAATTTAAAGCAGACTTAAAAATTTAATTTTTGGCACTTTTACTTAACTAGTTTGGCACTGCAATAATCAATTCATGTTTGCTCCGGTGAGTCGAGTAAAAACGTTGACCCCTCTGGTATCATGCTGCAGACGTTGTAGTTGTTTTTGCTCACAATCTGTAAAGAAAAAGTGGAAAAAAAGTGAGTAAAGTTATACAAAACACAACATAAACACAGGTTGAATAATAATAATAATGAGAGAATGCCGTTTCTTATAATATAATAGTTCTTACTGTTAGTTGAAAATTTATTGTTGACTATATTTCGGAAACAGAGCAATTCTATGACAAAAAAGGAACAAGCAACAAAATGTGTACATTATGAACTTTTTTTGCAGTGTAACTGAAGTTCATACTAGAGGAGTGCAAATGAGTAGGTAGCGACTGTTGGTGACACGTGTTTAACCTGGCACGTATACTCTACAACATACTCGTTACCGGGTACCTCTCGGTATTAGGTAGCACTTGTTACCTATTAATAATAATAATGAGTTTCCCTTCTAGCCTAGAAAGCGCACCTCTCAGCGAGCAGCCTAGAAACATTTACTCATCATTAAGCGTTCGCACATTTCAAAGAAATGCATTAAGATCGGGCTCCCTAACAAGCATGCAAGACATGTAGCAAGGTTAGAACAATTAAAAGGACAAAAGAAATTGTTAGTAAATTAGATACATAACTGTTAACAGGGCTAAACTAGTGAGGAGAACAAAAGGAAAAAACGTAAATTAATTTATTAGTGCGAACACTCAAGGCAAGACAGACGATTTTTAAAACGTGTAACTGTTAGCAAAATAAAACAAATTAGAAGAAAAAGAATTAATACTGCAACGTTTACCCAAGATTCACAGGAGGACAAGATAAATACGATTTTTCAATGCTACTTCTACTACGCACGAAACTTGTCACTTTTTCAATAAATTCTATATACTAATAGGATATTTATGGATGTGTCTTAGTGAGTAGGCTTCGTGTTTGAGTTAAGTTTTCATTTTCAATACAAGAGGGATACATTTTAAGGATCGAAATTAACGAAAAAGTTCCCTACAGGAAACGCAAGTTTTCCGAATTAAGATTTTGCAAACAAAGTCATTTTTTACTTCCATGACGACGAAGGTCACTTTCAGGACCAAAAAGGACGAAAAAGGTGCTATTCAGACCCCGTAAAGTTTCCATTTCAGGGATACGGAAACCAAAGAGCAGGAAAAAGGTACCATTCAGAAAACATAAGCTTTCCAAGCTGCGAATTTGAAAACTTTATCATTATGCCAAGTGTAAATTCGGTCGAGAGGATAAGAATACCCTTTTCCAAAAAGAAGAAAAATTTGACTCTTATGAAAGCAATGGCAAAAAACAAATACAACACGCTGCCTTAGCTATTAATCCTTTTTTATTTTTTTTTATTTTTCAGGAATCCAACACCGGGCTTTCTGCACCGATGCAAGAAGTACTTTACCCCATATGACCTAGCGTTCATTTACAAGGTTCATACCAGACCCAGACTTAAAATTATTTTGGCAGGGGGAGGACGTACTACATTAGGCAAAGTCCTTTTATTCCACATCCCCCTTTTTCCTTCCTTGTATTGCATTTGTTTCTAGGCTATCTGTTCCATTGCTATTCCTGGAGTAGTCTGTGGCAGTCACTCTCCTGATGGCAAAGACCGATCAGCCGTAAAACATATGCTCTATTCTCGATTTTCCAGGCACAGTTTAACAGCGTTGTCAATTTAGCGGATTTTCGGGAACAACTTTACTATTTTTCTCGTCTACCATGAAATTTTTTTTTGAAAATCCCAAATTAAGCTTACCTTTACTAATCTACTACTAAAATAAGCTTTGCTGAAATTTTGAGAAAATTTTGCAAAAGGCGAGAAAATCAATAAAGTTGTTCGCAAAAATCCTCTAAATTGGCATCGCTGCAGTTTGAAGATATTTTTTTCTAAAATCCCCATAATTTTGAGGTGATATTCAATGCTTTCCCGGGTAGTGTAAAGAGAAACCAACCATCTAAGTGTTCATCACTCTATGCTTGAAATTGGAACTTTCTCAGTCTGATTTCGGAGTTCCTTTATGATCCATTTCTCGATCAGGTTCTTCATAATGCCTCCTCCAATGGTGAAATATGATTTTCGGCCTTGGAATTCCCTAATCGCCTAATGTCGGTCTTTTCCTTCCGTTCGAGCCCATGTGTTTTCTAATTCAAAAAGTACTTCATTTTCCAAGACGCACACGTCGGTGGTGGAGCTTCTATGCGGGTGTGGGTCTGATTTCTGCAAAGGACGTGATGATTTATACGGGTACCAGTGGTTGAGGCAATTCCACCTACGAGAATTGTGTTTGCAAAACTACTAAGTTGATGTTACATGGTAAAAATTTCATGTTGTGTGGCTTACTTGTAACATTTGCCAGGTTAAAATTTCTTAACACTAGAACTACGGAGATGCTTAAAAGAAGGATAGAAATAATACGCTGAATAATGCAACTGAAAGAGAGGCTACCGGTCAAAATGACCGGCTTCGTAGTTCTAGTGTTAATCTCCTCTTCCCTAAGTAAAGTGTGTGTGTTGTCCCTTGAGCTTAAGCCGACACCTTAAAAAAATGTTACGAAATTGCTGAATTTAAAAATTCAGAATTGCTTCGATCTGACCATAAAACTGGATTCCAATTCAAATTCCAAAAACTTTATTTATACAGGGTGTGTCGGTTTGAAACGCTAATCCTTTAAGAGATGATGCTCTTGACTCATTCTAAGAAAAAGTTGTATGGGAGGGGAGAGGGGGGGGGCGGTCCATCTGTCCATCTGCCATAC
>QYTT01088957.1:0-11105 GCA_006980735.1 Dasypogon diadema | reverse complement strand
GTATCTTATCGGTTGGTGAGTATTGAATTATATAGTATTATATTTGAGAGCATATCCATGTTGAACTCAGATCGCTACAATGTGGTCTTATCTTGGCTGAAAAATAACTTTTCATCAGGCTCCAGCTGAAATCACGTCCATTTCAAAGATGTTCAGTACAATTCGGACACCACGACAGCATCGTGGTACCTGGGACTATATACCTAATAGGACCGGCTGTATCGTACAAAATCACTGTACGTGAGGGAGAGAGAATACATTGTAGGTTCTTTGAGATGTGTGATGGTATACGGGAATTTATTTCGTTATTTACATATTTACTATTCGCAGTATTTTCTCTTGTTAAAATTCAAAATTTCATTAAAATTCAAGCCTCAACACGTAGAAAATTAGGATGCCTCATTATGTCCTCCAGTCGAAGCACAACATGTTTTTAAGGCTTGAATGATTCCATCCTACTAAGATACCCAGTAGTTCTAGATATTTTCAAGCAATTAGTGTCTCCATTGTACAATGATTTTGTCTACTTAAATCAAACTTAGTATAGAACATAAGACGCAAAAAGCCTATACAAGGTTCTTAACCCACTTTAATCCACTTAGAGCATTTGTCGAGAAACCTGTACTTCCACTTTAATGGAAGTATAAGCGAACTTTTTCGTCATCGCACACCTCTGTGGTGCATAACAATTACATACTCTCCTTTCCTGGCTAAACACACTCCATTCTACTGTGGTGTTCTTCAAGCATCCAGTGTTGTTGCAAAGTCCTTTTAAAATAATTTTTCTGGTATTAGAATAAAAACCCCCAACATTCGTAAAAGCCGACAGGATTCGAAACCAAGTTTTGTTAAATACTCGTACACGCGATAGCCACGGCGTTTTCCAGGATTGTACATTCATTAATTAATGTCAGCTCCATGGACCCCATCTTTAATTAAACCAATTGGCCCAGACAAATACATTTCTAGATCATAGGCATCCGTAGAAGTCAACATCCTCGAAAACGTCAGAAGGGTCATTAATAAAATAACAGAAGAGTAACAAATCTAAAGACTGAACCCAACCGCACAACAACACTTTGGATTTGTTAACTTCTGACTGCTGCGATAGATTAATTCCTTTTTTCAGTTCAGGAGTAAACTTAGAAAAATTATTTTCCTCTAACAAATTTCGCTGAAAACGTTTACTTTTGTAGAATTAAAGACTTTAGTGAAGCTAAACAAATTCAAACCCACGTCAGTGGCCGAGCGGACTAAGGTGCACGTTTGCACTTTTGGCGTGGGTTCGAATCCTTCACAGGACATATCGTTTTATCCGGGTTCCAGTGGTTAAGGTGATTCTACTGACAAGAATTGTACTTACAGTAATAATTTATGCCAAAAATTGTGACTCACTTTTGCAACATTTGTCAGGCTGAGATTTCCCAATCTCCTCTTTCCGAATTTCCTTCCGCCTAAACTGTGCCGCGTACACATAGGGTCGCCCCTTGAGCTTAGCCAATACCTTAGAAAAACCATATTCCCCAAAGGTGCTACGAAATAATTAAGTTCATCATCAGTTTTTTAATATCCCTACATTAGCAATGCTAACGACATAGCAGAAGTAGAATCAAAGTTGGAACTTAAAATTACATGCTTAAACCAACATTATGGATGGATACTGTTTTTGTATGGAAGGAGGAGGAGGCGAATAGATGAATTCCACCGTGCAGGTACGTACAAAACCACCACTCGTACTGTTCGAAAATAAACACCATTAAATTCACTGAATTGTGGATGTTCGATACATAAAAATATCTTAGAGAACTTGGAACAAAAACAAGAAATCGATACTTCAGGAAGAAGAATCTTCAGAGTACTCGCCTTCCGTTGTTATTTAAGAAAAAGACTTGTTGTTCCCTATGTTTGAAGAGTTTTGCTTTGTCAGATAGAACTGATTTTCTCCATGGCGCTTTCTCTGCTTTTATTTGGTTCGTTTTTGAATTCACAGTCAGAGGGTGTACAAGTGACTTTTGTGAATTATTAAATCTTGTCTTGTCTTGTTATTTATTGTATTTTATATATAAATTCCCTAATAAAGGAGAATTGGTTAAAAATGGGTAAGAAACTTATTTCAAGAAGCAAACGCTGCTGTGAATTGCGCCTAAGGGGAAAACAGTTCGAAAGTAGCGAAGGTACAAACGCCACGGCAAACAAAAATAGGCAGGATATATCCATTCCAAATTTCTCACTCACAAGTGTGGTTACCAGATGTTCTCCCCTTTGCGGGATGTCCCCCAAATATGGCTTAAATTTAGGTGTCCTCCACCATTTCGGGAAGTCCTCCATTCCAAAGTTACTTTAAAAAAAAATGTTCAGTTTCAATTTTAACCGCACTCGTCTATTTTTGACTTTGTCGCGGTCTCAACTTCACGAACAGAATCTAAAATATCCACTCTTCACAGTACACCTCAAATGGTTTGGCTCAAAGTAATAAAAAGTTATTGTTTTAAAAAGCTGTCGAGAGTATTAGTCAGGTGCTAAAGGTCTTTTTATCAAAGTTTGTTGGCGGTAATGGGTTGATGATTTTTAAAAAATTCTGTGTTCTCTACACAATGAACAAATGCAAATTTATTATTTTATTAAAAAGCAAAAAAAAATGAATGTAGTTAGTGTTATTTGAATATTAGCAATTGTTACCTACTCCAATGGCTGGCTCTGGAGCCGGGCTGAGTTCTTGAAAAGGATAGTTTTGAGCGTCACGTGATCTTTTCTCAGGGACAGGTTAGATCACGAAACCTTACATAACAAACGCGATTGAGATTCGATCCTATTCGGCTTTTCAATCTAGTCTTACCAAATTACGTCATTTGATTTCCAAAAAGCGAAAAAATGTATTGCTCGCGAGTATCGACCAATAAATTTTAATCAGACCGTGGAAAATGTAAATAAATTTATGTCTAAAAATTTATACTTATCTTTCAATTAGACTCCCATTTTTCCGTTTCCCAGCACCGGTAGCTGTCCGTACTGTTCTAGCCGTTAAGTCCAGATCCCTTTTCCGTTTATAACTTTGCGTCCTTTTGCCCAAAGTTTCATCCTTCAGCGATCCAAATTAACCTCGAAATCGCATTTAGGCTTACTTCCCACTTTTTTAGCTACTGATATTACTTTTACTTTGAATTCCAAGGTCCCGACTTAATATATTTTTCCGCACAGACTTCCATTCGCAGCAAGCTTCACAGGGATTATAACTAATTCAAATGTGTAAAAATATATATATAATCTTCCTTACTATCTTTTCTTTTAAACCGTAATAACAATTAGTCTTCTAAACATAGTTAAGCCTAACCTATTTTGTAATAGCCTAATCTACGTCTTATACATTTCGGTTTTAGTTACTAAGTTTAACTTGTCTCGTAGGTGATCCTTCTGTGTTTGGTTCCTTTTCAATCCTCCTTAAAATGTATCTGTTTGGGAGTGTGTACCCAAAACTCGGCCTATGTATCTAGGCTATGTGGTGCCTATAAAAATTTGGGCTGTCTATTCCCCAGTCCTAATAGCATTCCAGTGAAATTTCCGTCTAAAATTAAATACCCCAAAAAATGTGTGAGATTTGACGTGATGTTGTAGTTCATTCGCTCTCGCTTTAACGTGTTTTTTAGTTTATTCCTTGGGGTAGTCCGATCGGTCGTACCTTAACGTCTGCCTTCGTTATCTGCAATCAGAAGTACAGAGCAGGACCTTGGCTCAAAGGATAACAACTATGATTGTACGGACCTCAACACTCTTTTTTCAACACCAGTAGCACCCATTTTAAAAACGTAACACAATATTTGCGAATTAAAGAAAATAACAAACCAAAACAAAAGCTAAAGCTAAAGCAAAAGTTCATGCGTTAAAACAAGAGTTCATCAGTAACGATGGAAATAAATTTTTTATGGTATTGCCTAATCTCAGGGGATGAAACTATAACGGACACAGCACAGCTGAGACGCAAGTAATCCACAATTTTAGGCATAAAACTACGGTGCAATTTTCGTCAGTAAAATTCCTTCAGCTGGTGTTATCCGGCTCAAATCACCGTCTGTAAGAATCAAACCCGAGTCCACAGAGGAGAAAATCTGCAGAGCTGTGCCTCTTATTCCAATAAATTTCTGAAGTGTCTAAAAGCATAACCTTGAAACTGTCTGATCCCAGCAAGTTTTTTTTAGAGCCATGGATAAAGAATTCCAAACAGCAATGGCCTGGATGAAGAATTATCGTTTCGTGACTATGTAGTTAAATCTAAATGAATAATTTTCTCAAAGGTTTTGCCTAAGTTCAGGGGACTACCCTTTGATTGCAGCACACCTTAGGCGGAAGGAAATTTTTAGGAAAGAGGATATTGGGAAATTTTAACCTGACAAATGTTGCAAGTAAGCCACAATGTTTAGTATGAAGTTTTTAAGTCCCAACTATAATAGACATAACATAACATAAAGCTTGACATATATTTGTTGTAAACACAGCTAAAGCAGCGATCTAAACCATAACTGACATATTGTAACATTCCATTCTTCGTTAAATATTCGTTAACATAAGGCTGTGCAGTTGAAAGCGTATCTGACTCTGACATAGTGACATAAATTCAGAATCTCAGTCTGAGCGTGGATATTTTTCACTGGAGGTGTAGAATGGACAATTTTGAGGAAAACTTGATGAATATTGTGCGTGGTTACAAATGCCGTTATGATAAAACAAATTCGCCCACCCAAAACAGAGTTTAGTATTCCTTATTTCAATATGTCATTATGGTTCTCTTATATTTATGTTTGACATTCTTTATGTCTATTATAGTTGAGTTTACATTGGTGCATCTGGTGGCTTCACAAGTGCATTAATTCTCGTAAGTAGATTTGCCTTAATCAGATATGGCAGTCAGATAAATCACTGGGTCCTTTGCAGGAATCGATCTCACTCCAACAAAGGAGAAAATCTGCCGACAGCGACGTACCCCTCAGCCTGATCGGCCGGTGTTTTAGATTACTTACAATAATTTTGTATTTTGAGTGAATATTACGGAAACTGTAACTTTATGACATTACCGAAAACGCATATAAATTTGAAAAGAGCTGCTGGAAATACTATCTACTCTTAAATTGTGATTCATTATCGTTACGACGGAGACCGTATACATATCTAATAGTGGAGTTGAATGAGGATATACGCTTGGGTATCTGAAGAAGTTCTGTTCTTCGACATGTAGGCAAGTACAAGATATTTTCCCTAAGTGTTATCAAAAACCTGACAACAGAATGCTACATTGTTAGGGAACATGATCTACAGCAATATTAAATAAAGTAACAGAGGGGAAATAACCCTGGAGTAATCTCTTATTTATGAGAAACTTCTGTAGTCAGTTTTTCTGAGAATTTTCCTATATTTACTTCGCCAAATTTGCTTTTTTATTTTTCAGTAGATCAAGACCCTTTCAAATCAAGTTTCACCAAGTGTTTTCCCAATCTTTATTTTATAGGAAAATAGCATTTAAATCAAAATCGAATTATTTCACCGTTTGTGTAGAATAAATATCCCGCAACTGGAAGTCCAGAGCTCTAAATCCCAGAATTGAAAATCTTGGGACTGGAAATTCCGAGACTGAAAATTCTGAAGCATAATATCAAAGAATTCTAAACATTAAATGTTTCCTATACAATATTTCGTGTATTTAATACGAAAAGGTATCCTTGCTACAAATTCGTTTTGTTTTCATGTGCTGGAAAAGGTTTCCAATTCTAGTGATTTTCCTGGTGGAGGTGATGACGACAGTCTTAGATGTACAAAAGCTTTTTACAAGCAATGGACGTTTTGGAAAAATTATCGAAATTGAAGCCAGAACCCTTGATGAGACGGTCCCAAGACTCATGCTTACAGTAAGAATTCAGATGACCTACCTTGGTAAAATAAAAATTCTTTATGTATAACTACTCAAAAATTACCACGCCAACGGTGTGTACCTGAAGCCCACCTGCTATTCTTTCATTAAAAAATTTATAAAGCTGAAGTTGTGATGTTAGCAGTTCAAAGAAAAAACTAATTTTTGTTAGTCTTACATAAATTGTACGTAAATGCTACGCTTGTAAAGGGAGCTCGAAGTGATGTTTTCCCAAAAACACAAAACGTAAAACTTATTTGTTTGACAAAGCTTAAGCACAAATTATACAGTTTATGTTTTGTAATACCTGTCATAAACTTATTAAACCAAGACAAAATATTTCGTAAAAAGGTGCACCAGAAAATCTCACCATATTTTTTTTCTAATGAGTCTTCTTTAATTAAAATTAAAGGCGTGAAAAAATCTCAGAAAACTTCATTAAGTGCGAATTAAAAAAAAAAGAAAAAAGTGAAATTTCTAAAAAGCTTATCCGCTACCCCGTCACTTTTTAATTAAAACTTTCCCAGTATTTCTTCAGAAATATTGCACCACAACAAGATATGGTTAGTGCTTCAATAAATAAAAGCCATAGGAGCTTCGCAAATTGCCAAGAGGATAGAGACGATAGGGTTGCAACTGCCACCTCCACGTCAGAAACAACCCATCACAATGATGATAAAGAGTTCACTTAACTGGTGAGAAGCCGTACACATTGCCCGGCTGGTTTCCTAACACTTTTAACACTACATATATAAGTGCCTATTTCTTTCGCCCTGTTTCGTAGATAAAAAAAAACTTTTTCCAAGAGAAATTAATGGCCACTGCGATATACAAAAACAAAAAAAGAAATCGAGGGAAATCGCTTTTAAACGCTCTTGGCAGGCAAGTACAAGGCTTATGTAATTTTTGCCGACATGCTAAGCAGAAAAATCAGCTCCGTTAAAATTTAATTCCTCAGAAATTTCAATCGATTTCTTGAATTAAATGGAAAAAGGAGCTCTTTTTTCACCTCCATTGATGGGGGCGGGAAGAATGGCTGCCCCCACGCCGCCGCCGCCGATAGCGTAATGAAAGAACTTTAAAAGGCTTATAAGGGCGGTAGCAGGTAAGTGTGTCAAAGGTAGTTAGAGACGCGTCCGGAGGGAGCAAGTATTCACTGAGTTTAGCAAGCCGCGAATTCATATAAAGTGGATTAAAGGACTCTTAAAACTGCTCGGTTTTTCTTGCCCTTTGTGCGATTTCAGTAGAAATTTATTGAGCCGTGAAAAGCAAGAGAACCTCTAGATAATAAGAAGATCTATAGGGGTTAGTCTAGGGGTTGAGCTTACACTTATTGGGGTTCAAGTGCCGTCTAATACAATTTTTATTGTTTATATACAAAAAATGAGGTGGAGTGGACTTTTAGATAGTAGAAAGCCTTTTGTGCAGAGGGAAACAACCTGGATTGAATCGGATATTGCAAAGTCTGATAATCCTATTTTTTCGCAGTATTTGTACTTTTATTTATTTCAAGAAATACGAACAAGACATTTCCAACTTACATTCTCCTGAAATGAGTACCAATCTCTACTTTTAGAAGGGTATGATGCATATTTTGCTGATTCATATAATTCAATAATGCCGGCAAGCATAAGCTCACATCGTTTATTTTTCATTCCATTGAAGACGTCGGACGTGCGTAACAAAATTTTTGAATATTTTTTACTAACCAGCAAAAATTTTCTCTAGCTATTTTGTGATAGAATGATTTTTACAGAGTCTCACTATATTACATGTTGCTTTTTCCTCCTAAACTCTGTTAATAAGCAGATACAGTAGGTGCTCTAATTAACTCCCAATTCTGCAGTTTTCAATAGTCACAGAAAACTAAATTTTTCATAAAGTTGTGGTTTTTGCGCGTTTTTCATCTCACCTCTTTTCTCCCTCTTCCGGATCAACCTCTCTCACTTCTCGACTTGCAACTGCCATCTTTGTTACCACGTTTGCCGGTAAATGTGAATCTTTTATATCTTGGATTATCCTACGGAATGTGCAACTTGACTGACGATTTGGATTGGTTCGGAAGACTACTAAAAACTTGAACCTCATTCACTTCTTGACCAGCCTGACAATTTAAATTCTCATATGTTACAAAATGTTCCCATACTTAGTTGTCCTAGTTGTCAAGGTGACTGAAGTGGATGAGCTACGATATTGGCTAATACACTTATGGAACAGACACCCGCTATTACAACGCATACAGTACAGCTTAGGCGGAGGGAAATTTTAGGGAAGAGGAAATTGGGAAATTTTAAACTGATAAATGTTTCAAGTAAACCATTTGCAGTGAAAAGAGGGTAGAGGAAAAAGGTTTTAATTGCTGGTGGTGAAGCTTTAAGTGTAGTCTTCTCCTGAATGTCTTAGACCAGAAAGGAACGTTCACCAATTATTGTGACACATTTGCATGGGGAAACGAATGTATTAAACCTAGTTACAGTATATCATTAAGTCGTTGTCAACGAAAAAACGTAATTATACAAGATAAATAGTCAGATGTGTTACTGTAGATGATCTGATGCAAAAAACACAATAGTTTAATTCATTAATAGGTTTAAAGTGGTCGATTTAGAATAAAAGACACAAACATGGTGCTACGTCTTATGCCACAAATAAAATGTACTCAGCAATTTTAAACATGTTTAGAATCTAGGATAGAATTAGACAAGAAAAAAACGACAGTACAGTTCTAATTGTATAATAGGTAAATTTTTATTTAAACACAACATATTTCAAGAGTAGATCGACTATGCATGTTCAAGTAGCAGTTTTTTTTTAATTCCTCCCGTTCCATTTCAGGTGGAACGGCTGGTAAGATCACCAAGCCTAACACGACTGGAAGTATAAAACAAGTTACTCTTCTCATTACCAGATGGGGTTTAGCTATTAAACGAAAAAGCATTTGTCTTTTTTGAAAAATGCAACTATATTTTAATTGTATGATTCATTGACAACTTGATACTCTGAGAGAAGATGTCCTACTACTTATTTCTGCCAAGAAACAGCTGTTACATTGTCATGTCTTCACTATACTAAATACACTGGCATCTATACGTGATAATGAGAACTATACTTATTTGAAAATTATACTTACATAAAGCTTGAGTCCATTATTACAACAACTACAATTCAAAAAATATGGAAGAATTAATATTTTGACTAGTATTGTACCTTTTAATATGGAAACAATTTACGCAGTAAAGCCACAGTCATTTCAATGTTGCATTTTCCTTTCAATAGCGGAAATGTAGTTACAATAAATATGATGTTGTAGTTTAACATCATTCTTAAATTTTCAACTTCGTCCACTATAACAGGACTTTAATAAGTTAATGGCCAAAAAGTTATCACGAGACCAATTATAGATGCGCTGCAAGTCAAGATTAAAATCATTACCATGAGAATGTGACGTTGTTTCCCGGTGCGGTCGGTATCTGGTAGCTCGGTAACTCGGGCGCCAACGCAATGCGATTTTTTGGTCGGTACGGTGATGGGAAACGTCCCAACAACAATGCCTGGGTAGACTCAATGAAGAATGGTCAGCGACTACGGAGCTAGAGAGAGCGGGGGGCGGTCGAGTTCAAACTCGGAGTATGCTCTTGGAATCCACTTTATTTAGCTTACTTACTAACAATCCAGTTGCTTATTTCTAGACTAATACTAGAACCTTACTCTAAACTAAGCCTAGGACCGTTCCAGCTTGCGCGTACTGAGTCCACCTATATCTAGCAGCTAATCCCTTAGATCTTTCCGCTCAACACGCGTACTCAGTCCGATTAGATGTACTGCCCTTAGCCTGCTTAAGTCAGTAGCTAAGCCCTTAGACCTTTCCGCTCAACGCGCGTACTCAGCCCTAGCAGATGTATTGCCCTTAGCCTACTTAAATCTAATAGCTAATCCCTTAGATTTTTCCGCTCAACGCGAGTACTCGGTCCGAACAGCTTGGCTGCTATTAACCTACTGGTCGCGGACAGGAAAAAGAATAACTAGGTGGCCAGGCAAGCAATGCACACTCCAGTCATCTGGAATGTAATTTCGGATCGGACTGGTGGGAAGGGAGAGGTCTAAACCGGACGATCTGCTTGGTCAGAAGCGCAGCTTATATGTTCTCGTTTCTAATTTCTAGTGCGAATTATATCGGAAGGAAAATTTTACACATTGCCAGAGGTTTCTTCACCAGGGAAATCGAGTTGAAATCCTGGGTCGCACCGTACTTTTTTCATTGTCCCTTCAAAATTACTCCTTCTTATTAAGGAATTTCACAATTGTGGAAGAGGGAGTTCCTAAATGCGCCGAAAGCGTGCTTATTTCCCAGCCGGGAATTTCACTTCGTTACAAGAACCAATTTGGTCAGCGTATGCAGATTTAACAACCGTAAGCTGTGTGTGTCAGGACTGCAAGGACCTTGCACCTAAGGGCACATTTAGACTTACAATTTTAATCGAAACGATATTTCCTCGATACCTGGAAGAAATTGGTTTGTCGTTTACACTTTAGATACCGATTTCTTCAAACTATCTGTCAACTCAAGCATTCGCTTTAGTTCACACAAGTTGAAATTAATGGTCCATTTTTTTTATTACTCCACAAACTTCAAATATTTTAAATTCTATGCCTTCTTTACATACAGTTGCCAACAAATGAGCTTAGTTTTTGCTACTTATTTATCTATTTACACTTATTTATCATTTGTCAAATCAAATCAAATCTGATGAAAATCTGACGAAAAGCCGACAGACACTCTACTTAAAACGAAATCGAAATCGACGTTTACACTTACGATTTTCAGCCGATTTGTCTTTCGTTTCGATAAAAATCGTAAGTATAAACGGGAAGCTGGTGCCGGTCTTAGGATCCACAAAATGTGACTTGACTCCAAATACAATTCCCTGGAATTGTAATTGAAATTTTACAATTACAAAATTTCATAGAATTGTAATTACAGTTTTTCAATTACAATTCCGAGTATGGCAATTCCTAGCGCTTCCAATATTCCTTATAAAGTTATTCAATTCTGATTCAAAAATAATTTCCTTTCAATTCTTAGTAGGATTCTTTGAAATTTCCATGCCCTTTATTCTCTCGCAATTTGAAACCATATCTGATGATAAAAGAACTGACAGAAAAAGAACACATTCGCTGAATTCTTATTCACGCACCAAGAGATTTCTCA
>QYTT01088956.1:26220-36775 GCA_006980735.1 Dasypogon diadema | reverse complement strand
ATATATATATATATATATATATATATATTTTCTTAGTTAGGCTATTGGATATTCAGGATTAAGTCGGCAAAGAATTTACATGAGTTAAGTCGTTCATGAGTAGTATCAGGAATTTGTCTGAAGTTATCCCTCGCGGTTAACAATTCTCTTAACACTGTATTGCCTTGTAATGAAATGCATGCTATGAATAAACATTGTATCATGAGAATAGAGTAGTGCCCTCAAGTCTTTCCTTCTCCCCGCAGTGCAGATAGTATCGGTGGACCTCCCCCACCGATGGGTTGAAGGCCTCCTCTGGTATTTCTCTCTCTACTCTAGGGTCGGGCATCCTTTAGCAACACGGCTCCCCAAGGATGCGTGGGTGGATAGGGGCATCGGCCATGGGCAAGTTAACCACACCTGACTCCCCCCAACGTTCTCAGGTAAGGGATCGTGGACCTAAGCCACCGGGTCCTTCCTTTTTCCCCTTTTTGTTTTTATTTCCGTTTTTTTTCTTCTTTCTCCTTTTTCAGGTTCCCCCTTTTTCCAATCCTTTTTTGTTTGTTTTAAACGCGGCATATTTCTGCTGCGGGGGTCGGAGGAAGCGGCTGTTTGGGTGAACCCACCCCACACTCTCCGCATATGCTGGCCGTATAAGCATGCCGCTCAGCCATATACTTCCTCCGTCTTGTCTCTGGACTAGCTCAGCCTAGAGCATGAGGGCTCCCTTGAGTCCTCGCTCTGGCCTGGACGGCCATGGCTAGCCCAGAGCACACTTACCACCTTTCAGGCTTCTTACACCCGATACGCAACAAAGTACACTGAATCCAGTATAAATTGGTTCATTGTAATAAGTGTAAACTCTGTTCATTCTTATTGTAGTTCATGTTCTTAGTGAACTGCGTTGAACTATGAAAATTCGGCTTAGCTGTCAAATCTCGAGCTCCCAAATGTCTTCCGCGACTTTCCCATTCATTTACAGCATTATTCATTAATTTAAAAATTTTTTCTGAAATTCATTCAATGCTATAGTACGACAATAAGTATTTAGCTCAATATAATTTTTTGACCAATATAGTTGTCTAAACTGAATAATTCTATGCATATGCAAAAGTTCTAAACCATGTTCTAGACATTTCTGTAGCCTTCTGTAGTGAATTACATATCTTGACTTATTGGTTTTAAATCTGTAATCAACTTCGGAAATTTTCAATTTGAAAGTATTTTATTCTTTGTGCAAAAGGGCAAATTATTATGCTCATCATGAGTAGATGATGGACATTTTAAATCTATTTCTAAAATATATCCAATATTAGACTTTTCTGACGCCAAGCCATATTTTTATCAAAATTAGCTAGATATTTATTATTTGCTACACTATGCCTGTGGGAACATTGAGTGATACCTCCTCCGATACCTTGCTTTAAGAAATTACACATATTAATATCTGTAACAAGCTGAAACTCAACTTTAGGAGCCCCTAACATTGAGTCTTATGAAAGCCCCGGAGCAATATAATACTGACAAGGACTGTATTGATTTAATTAACAAAAATTCGTTTAGAGAGGGAGATGTACAATTCCTTATTGAATGGAATGACATTATTATTTGCTTCGACTTCCGTTAAAGCTTTGATAAATAAATGACAATCATATCCTGAAAAATTATGGAAGAAAATTGGAAAAATTTAGGTATACGATATTTCAAATTATTAGCATTATATGCAGGACTCCTGTACATTCCTGTGAAGTGACAATGATCAGCTACTCATGCCTAAAGAATTGATAGGCATGGGATGGGATTAACAAAAGAAGCATCATATAAACTTTTTATATCATCTACTAATGACAATAGAAATTTCTGAGCGCAGTTTTCACCTTTATATATTCTTAATTTATTTAAACTATCATCAAAAGAACAAATGCTATCAGAAAACGCACATGGCATGTGTTCTTGAATAGGGGTGGTAGATGAATTTATAGGATCTGAACATTTTGAAGCAGGTATTCAAAATTTGCGAATGGTATATCTAACTTACGTTCATAATGCTCGAACTGTAGAGATGACTTCTCCGATGGTGGCATCATTACATCCTTCTCGGTGAGTTTCTAAATCGTTTTTGGGGTAAAAATGCGCTAAATACGAGTTGCAAACCACCATTGTGCTTGTTGCGGTTGTCACTTGACTTCGTATTAATCTGTAAAAAGAATTTTATAAGAATAATATGTAACACCTCCGCGAAGTAATTTACAATACCTTGAAATATTCTTTTTCCAGACGTAACACAAAAACATTTACACTAACTGAAGGATTCATTTCCTCAAAATGGCATATATCCTCTATTTTCAGAGTAAATTTCAGGTCTCCAAACTCTAACTTTATACAATTTTTTAAAATTATTATACTCGATGATATATTGCTTATTTGATATGAGGATGTTCGATTATTATGATAACTACTGGATATAAAGCTGGGATTATTGTCCACTTAAAGTAGTCTTCACATTATTGTTAACATTTACGCAATCATGTGGTAAATATTTGGATCATTTGTATTGATTTATATTAACTTCCAAGTAGCAAATCCTTATGAGACTCCATCCGCTATCTCGTTCTTGAAATTCCTGCATTTTAGTGTCAATCATTTCCTCATAACTTGTTTTTAATTCTTCTCTATTAATAATTGTAATAATTTCAGAATTAAATGATTTTATTGAAATAATAATTTCATCAGATTCATCATCAGTTTCTTTTGGTACTTTTATGTATCACAGAAAAGCTCTATATTGAACTTAAAAGATTTATGCTTTTCTAACAAACCAGCAGAGGTATCTAAAAGTAGGCCTTTTGATTTTAAAAAAAATTAAATCAATGTCACAATTCTTTAATTAAAACTACTTTTAACCACTTATTACATCACTTTTATGTATATTTGTGCGAAAATGATATTTCCATTCTTCCGAAAACACAAATTGCACTTTTTACAAAATATAATGCGTCCTTCATTTGATGAAGAACAAGAAGTGCTAGCACCTAATAAGTCATGCATAGAAATTTCTTGTAGAGCTTTGTTTGTTTGTTCTCACCTGTTGTAAATTTATTTGATGTAGGAGTGCTAACGCTTAATAAATCCTCTTTTTTAAGAGGAATTTGATCTTTTTTATTCACACATTTTGAAATGTTTTTGTAAACACTCGATTTTTTTGTATTGCACTCCACATATTTCACACAAGTAACCCTCATCGTGTGCATTTTTATGATGTCTTTTTAAACTAGAAGATCGATTGAAACCTTTTTCACACACTCTACACACGAAATAAACCATTTTTTAATAAACTTCAAAAATTTCTGCACTTTAAACTATTCAAGTTTTTCAACTTACTAAGGCAGGATACCACCTTTGACGTGGATTTTTGAGGCGTTTTTCATGATTTTTTTTTTCATACAAAGAAGTGGCGGTTTTCGGTATTTATTAATACAATTTTCAGCAGTAATTATAAATTTTTTCTAGTGAAAAAAAAAATAAAAAATAGCCTCTTGTAGGTGGCGCCAAAGTATCCATCTTTTGAGCTACATGGTCAATCTGCGTGCATCGTACCTTCTTGTGTTTGGCTCCTAGGACAAAAATCAAGGAATATTCCTATTAAAAACGATATTTCTTAAAATGATACGTAGCGATTTTACGAAATTTCAATTTTTAAGAAAATGGCGGCCATTTGAAAAAATGTCAGTTCTATAGAATAAAAAAAGTTTATAAAACTGTGCACAAAAAATAACACTACAGCAAAAATCCTACTTACCGCCTTAGATTACAGCGAGGAGAAGAATTTCGCAAAGTTTCAAGTCAATTCGATGAAAACTGTAAGAGTTAGAGTGCATGCAAGTTTGAAAAACGTCGTTTCTAGAAAAACGTGTTCAAAGTTCCTTTTGATGATTCTATTTCTCGAGGCACACGACAAACTTCCTCTTGTCCCTTTTTTCTCCAGCACTTGGTGAACGATACGTAAACATTCGAGAGAAACACGTGAAAAACGTTGCACAACCCAGCGGGAAATGGAATCATACCATCATGCAAACCGGACGCCTTCCTTGGAAGATGTGATACATGCCTCTTCATTGGACACTTTATAGGACATTTGTACAGGCATGTCCTAGAGAGGAAGCAGTTGAAGCTTTTTGTGTGCTTCCCCCTGGCTTCCTCCAGAAGGAATGAGGGATGCATACATCTTCACTGGACACTTTATAGGACAATTGCACAGACATATCCTAGGGAGGAAGCAGTTGAAGCTTTTTGTGTGCTTGCTGCCAAACTCAACTGATTATGCTGACAAACAAAACGAGAATGATCTTGAAAGGGGAAGCCCCGAACTTTATACTAAAGGAAAGGAAATACGTTTCAGCGAGATTCACACCTTCCATCAAGCTTCTTGCGGGATCAACATGGAATGAATGAAAACTTTTTGAACTTTTCCCGTTTTTTGTGCTAAAGTTTTACTGCTTCCATAGGCCTTCTCCAGGGAAGGCCTGACCACATTTCCCGCTGGGAACCGAGCAACCAGTGAAAGATATTTATATAGTTTATGAACTATATAAAACGCACCGAGACCGCTTACTCCAAAACAGCTTATAACCCAATGAAACGGTTTCGGCCACATTTGTAATGATCGAAGTTATATTCTATACACTTGAAAGATGTAAGATTAAAATAAAATTGTTCATTTCTGGAAAGTGCAAAGGTGGTATTCTGCCTTAAGGTGAAGTTCAGTTACAGACTAAATAAATAAATAACCTTCATAAACAATAACAGAACTAAATAAATAAACTTAATAAATAAATTCGAATGAAATTACTTAGGAAGAGGAATTTTATAAAGTTTAGGAAGAAAAATTTCTGCACAATTCTAAATCTCTTATCGGTCACTTTCTTTGCATATAAATTCGATGTCTCTTATGGTATATAAAATCAAGTAAACGCAAAAAAAGAAAGCTCTTAAACACTAACCGCAATTATTCACATCTAAAATTTGAATTCATTTGGAAAACATATCTCAACATGCTCGGATTGCTACTTCCTCAAAATCTGTAAATTAAAAAACAGAGAAAAAGACAACTTCGTTATAACCTCTTTATTTCTTTAAAAAAAAGATCTTTTTCTGTGGATTTCCATCAACGCGATAAACTAAAAATGTTTGAACTGTAAGTGCTAAATTGTAAAGTCCCCATCTGATTTCTTCTCAAACAAAACTTTATCATCACATTATCTCGGCATTCATATTCCAGTTCGTAATTCTTCACACACAAACTTTAAATGTCTCAATCACAATTTCAATCACAGACCCAACCGGCTACCGGTAGCTGCCTTATAAAAAGCTTTCCCGCATAATTTTTTAAATCTCTTGTCAATTGCAGACTCTGGTTACTCACTTTGCATAATAGTTCTAAATCTCTTATCAAGCACAAAATTCGACTGTGATGCTTCATATAAAACTCTATTTCTTGAGCATTAACTATTTCATTTTAATTAGCCCATTTTTCATGCATTTATGAGCACCAAACAAATCTGTTATCAAATACAAAATTCTGCCTGTGGTGCTCTTGTCTATTCCCTCCATAAAAATTTACTTCAAGCGGTGCTTTTTCCTATATTTACGCTACTAAAAGCATTTTATTTTAGTACTGAAAATACGTATTAACCGCATAGAAGCAGTTATTGAAACAGACAAGAAGGCCTTAACTGACTTAGAAGTTAAGTTTGAGGAAGTTTATTCAAAGGCATCTAACACCACCGTCAGCTCCGAAGATAATAGCCCCAAGGGTCCTTGAAGCTTTCTAGTAGCACGATTGATCAGGCAACTGCATTTGCTAGTTCAAGTGCAATCAACAAACCACCAGAAGCTCAGCAAGATGAAACGCATCTTAAATCAGCTGAGACTAAGAACAAAGTGCCGGTATGGAAGTGTAACTATAACAGACCCTAAATCACAATCCGCTTTTGACTTTGTTAGGAAAGTATCCGACTCAGCCAAGTCTAGAAATATTTCAAAAAAATAATTATTCAATTCAGCCGTAGAACTCTTCGAAGGTATTGGTTCAAAGTGATTCCATTCCGCCTCATTATCTAATGAGTTTATATCTTTGAAGGATCTCTGCAAAAAGTTCTTGGACGACATTGGGGGCCCACTTTATGTCAACGACCTTCTCGACTGACGACTACATCAAGGCTCGGAAACAATCCGCAAACGAAAGTGTGGTGGTATGCTTTGCCACAATGGAAGATTTATCTCTGAAGTTACAGAATAAACTGAACGAGCAAGATAAAATTAAAATCTTAAGAAAGATGCAAGTAGCCGAGAAATTTTAGGGAATTACGTTATTTGCATTTATTATAGCGAGGGATAAGCGGAGAAAAAAACTTTACAACAACATGTACCCTATGTTAAAATGTGTACCAAAAAAAATAAGGTTAAATATATATGTTTCTTATAGTACAATTCGTAATTCACGTTAATAATGCTAAATTAGTACTTAGCTATTTCCCCCCCCCCAGGCCTGGGTGCTGAAGTGGTCCTCCTCTGGTCCGCTCCCTCGATGAATCCACGTGCCGCAACGAATTCCACAATACTATTACTTTTTCAATTCCTTTTTAGTTTGTTTTCAAATTTTATTTTCGCCGGAAATTTTAGTTCTTTTATTTTTTTTACCAGGTAGCAAAGAATACTTTATTTAACAACTTTTTTCAGAAATGCTCTTTTTTTCCATCTTACTTCGTCCACGACTCACTTCCAAAAAAGAACCTCCTCATCCCAGCCAATTCACTTCTCAACCGCTCTTTTTCTTTCCTACTCTTTTTTTTTGGCGGAAACTCACTAAAATATCGAACACTTAGGTTTTTACTTTTAAAGTTTAGATGGCACTAACTGCGGTTAAGTCTAGCTTTTATAAGACTTTAAAATTTTATATTAACTAATTAATTCTTTGTTTGATTACAAGTTTTTTCCTGTGTCTACAAAATTAAGTTTCATTTTACATTTCCAATTTTTCCTTATTTAATAATTTATCATTGCTAACAAGAGAGGTAAAGTTAAAAAAATGGTTACTTATCCCTATGATACTAATAGTCTTCCTATCATTTACATACTTTGTATTGTATATATTTTTGTTATTTACATTTTCATTTATTTACGATACATAGCAATTTCTTCGCTTATTACTCTGCATGTCTGTTATTCACTTTAAGACTTTAGGTTTGAAGATATAATTTTACAGGTAATATGTTTAATATGTTTCAGATTATTGTAATGTGGAATTTGTAATTTGAGGTTGTAACCCCATTGAGATATGCTTTGAAGCTATTTACGTGAATTTTATTTATTTGTGGAATTTTTTGTTAGATAGTTCAGTATTGATTGGTTTAAATTGTTGTGTCACAAGTGCTACATTACAAAGAATCTGCTAAGCAAGTATACACGCAGTCTAGCATTGGTGGAATTTAAATCCCTATGCGAATTAAAAGAATCGTGTAAGAGACTGGAGCATACCTCTAATGAAACGAATAGGAATCGATACCGGAACGACGGTGTAGCACACAGGGACGTGTGTGCTGTGGAGACACCGACTACATTCCACATTCTACAACCACCTGAGTCACTCAGGCCAAATAGTACACATAGCGGGAATCGCAATCAGAATACATGGCGAAATCCATCTAATCTCAATAACGACCAATAAAGACGGGATAGAAGTCGCTTATGGTATTACTAATTAAATAATTGTCGGCGTAATCAGCAAAGGTACACTTAGAGAATACCTCAGAGTGGGAGCCCTTTCTAGAGATCAACGCAAACGGACCGGCCAAGAACCCTCTGGTAAATATAATAGGTCCTGATCATACCCAGGATGAACACAACACACTAGCTCTAAAGACGATTGTCCTTACATTAACGTCAAGGTACTGTCTGCGGGAATCCCATGCCTATTAGACACTGGCTCGGTATATTCCATCGCTAGGTCCAAAGGAATAACAGTATTAAAAGATATTGGTTTAAAACTAAATAAACTAGAGGATCAATAAATTTTTTACGGCGGACAATGCATATTTCAACGGGGACATTCATTGTACCTATACAAGTAAACGACATAGTCAAACTTATAAACGTATATACTCTGCCTGCTTTTCAACATCCCATTATACTTGGAATCGATTTCTGGCGCCATTTCAGCAGGAAACTGGAATTAAATGGCTACTCTTGGCCTTGTCTTCCTGTTCAAAAAGGTGATACCACTGAACCATTAATATTTGACCAGTTAAATTTATCTACTGAACAGAGCAAACAACTTCGTAATATAATATAAAATTTCAAGGAACTTTCAGTAAAAGACTCATTTATTATCGCACAAAATAGACTGGGCATAACGAACCGATAAAACAAAGATATTACACTGTTTTCTTCGCTATCCAAAAAAAATGAAGGAAGAACTAGAAAAGATGCTTGAACTTGTTAAAAGGAAAAACGGGAAGGACAGATTATGCTTAGATAGTAGAAAATTAAAGAGTGTAACGAAAAAATGCGTTCACCCAATACTCTATGTATTCTCTATTTTGGACAGGCTGAGAAAAACTAGATACTTAGGGCCGATTCCAATTCAAGTCTTCGTCTTCGTCTTCGTCTCGTTGTAACAATTTGTGACGTCAGACCGAGACGAGTATCAAACATGCTCGTTCCAATTGGGTTTGATTTTTGACATTTCGTTCATCTTCCATGGTTAAGACTAATGGGCCTATTAGGCAGAAATTGATGGAAATTACACATTATTTTTGCTTCAAATCGTTTGATTTTAATTATAAAAGCTATTAGCTTATAGTAAATCAAAAATAATACAAAAGAATATGCGTTTTCTTGAATAAAACCTATTCATAATTTGCAAACTCAAAAGTTAACTTGATGAAGTGTTATACAGACTAGCCAGACTGGACTAGTTAGTCCAGACAGCTCGAGTTCGGACAAATTCCAGTTCTGGGCAGGAGATTCGGAGATTCACGTCCGGCTACAAACCTGTCTACATGACAATTTCCATTTTCATTCTGTCAGTTTACGTTTTAGCTTCATAATTTTTATTAATTCCCACTGGAATTAATTTAATACTCACCTTACGTTGGGCGAATTATCCCGCGTTCACTTTCTTTTACCTGAGAGGAAAATCGGCATACATACTTTTTAAAAGTTTAGGTTCACCTTTGGATTGTTGTTTGTTCTCAGCATTAAAGCACAGAATTCAATCTGTGGTAATTACTCAAAATTTTTTCAAAAATGATCACCATTTTGCACAGAGATCCCGAGAATTTGCTGATAATGCTCCAAACTCCCAATCTTTTGTTCAGATATCACCAATCGTTGCATCCGTCTTATTGAAGTTTTGTTTATGCCCAAACGGGCCTACAGATTTTATGAACAGCTCCCAGGCTAATGTCAACATTATTGCTATTTCTCTTACAGTAATTGCACAATGCTCTACGCGAGATACATTTTGCTCCGTAACAGCTGTACTGACAAGGTCATCTTCTCCTCCTTGATTTGTTCAATCCAGTGTTCCAATCTTTTATCAATAAGTCTTTTAATAATAAATCTTTTATTAATAACAGTCCCTTTATAAAACATAAATTTTTAAAATATATGAATTTTTAAAAGTTGTGTGAAATATGGGTTTCAAGGGTTTAAATCTGGAAATCTGGGAAAATTAGATAAATCTGAGAATCTGGCAGCTCTGGCGGGAGTAGATATACTGCCCTTAACCTGCTTATATCAGGGAGTTAAACTCTTAAACCATTTCGCTTAACGTGCGTACTTGGTCCAAGCAGATAAATTGCTCCTAACCTACTGAGGACGGGAGAGAATATGGATGGCTAGGTTGGCGGACAAGCCCTGTTCACTTCTACCGCTTAGCAATTACTGTTCGGATCGGACTGGTAGGAGAGGACAGGTTTAGACCGGATGTTTTTCCTACCTAGAGCGCAGCATATATGTTCTCGGCTCTAATTTCTTGTGCGAATCATATCGAAAGAAATATTGGGTTACTGGCGGAGAATTTTTATTTGGCGCTGAAAACGGCCGCTGTATTTTACTCGGTTGGACTTTTCACATTATGTGGTCATGAAAAGGACCGGTGTATGTTTGCGTGTGCGCAATTCTAAATTACAAATTCTGCTCAAAATTATGTCCCTGATGGTCATGGCAGATTTTCACTACTTTTGCAAAGATTCTTCTCGCATTTGTTCAACACGTTCGGACTCATTTCCCTGCAAGCATTCGTTATTCTCTCATCTCTTTCCTTCATATTTTCGTGCGTTGTTGGAAGATCTCGCAACACAAAGTCTTTCAGAAAACCCCAGAAAATAAAAGTTCAGGAAGTTCGTCGAAGTTCGTTCCTTCGAAGTAAAATGGTCTAACCAACTGCGAGACATTAATTCCGCACCACACATTCACACTTCATCGCCGTTGAGCATCCACTTGTCCAATGAGGAAAAGGCCAAAAGTTTGTTGCGTGTTATAACGAGTTCACGCACCTTTTACACATTTACCA
>QYTT01088952.1:2761-12857 GCA_006980735.1 Dasypogon diadema | reverse complement strand
AAAATTCAAATTATTTTTACGTTCGCAAGTAGATATACCCCTCATCCACTTACAAACTTTCACTAAAATAGACGAAAACATGTCAAAGTTATAAGCTAATCTAACAAAAATTTCTTAAACTTTTAAGAAAATTTTGAACCACCATTTAACTTGGGATATAAATCGGTGGCCCCACATTCTTCATACAGATTCCAATAGGCTAAATGTGTAATTTCACTATGTCACGCAATCCTCTCCACTTTGCCACTCGAGCACTCCTCATTCTTTCGAAAATATTCGACAATTCGATATTTGTTGCACACATCTTATTTGTACACATAACACCTATTATTATACCAACTTACGTTTAAATCCCTCAGCAATTAAAAAAAATTTATTGGAAAAAACAATTTTTCGACAATTCACTTTCAAACGACGTCGTGGTGCATTTCAGAACTATAATCTCCGAACAAATATTTTTTCTCCCTTCATCATCTTTCCAACGATACCCATCTTACCCCCCCTCCAATGAAACAAAATACATTTACCTCTAGCGGCGAATTTTTCTACTAAAGACATAATATTCAATTATGGTATATATGTAAACCTTCCCCGTGAATCAATCTATCTAATCATGAAAACCGGAACAAAATTCGTTCAGTAGTTACGGCAAGAAACTTTGTAAATTTATAAAAAAAAAAAATCCGAGAAAGATTGGGAAAGGAAAAGGAGGCAAAAAATAAGAAAAAAATATAAATATAAATAAAAAGCAAAGAAAAAGGGGCGAAAGGAGAGGTAGCCAGTCCATGCCTCTACCTGCAGTCGTTGGGGGAGTCCGATGGTGCTGACTCTGGGCCGGTGTTCGCAGGATAGTCTAGAATTCCTGGAAAGTGACAGAGACTGAGAAAAGGACGAAGACCCTCAACCCATCATGGGGACCAAAAAACCTTTATTGAAAAAAAACTATCCAGAATGTATTACAGGTAATAATCCTCAGATTTAGCAGTAAATAAGTAAATAATAAAAGAAATATTCCTTAAAAGTGGATTCATAAATTCACTGAACTTTCCGCACAACTTGGCAGTGTATAAGCTAAACGTAATTAATTGTTAATGAATTTTCGTATGTTCTGGGTTTCTACATTAAAAGTACATTTTGATCGGAGTTTATCGATGATTTCAGTAGTTTTGCGGCCAAAATTTCCCTTTTCGAGTACAATTTAAGCTTCATAGAAAAATTGAAAACACAAATTAATCTTGAATGATTTAAAACATATATGGATTCTTTGGTGTTACTAGGATGATTATAAGCAGTTGTATATCAAGAGTACTCGGAGATAGGATATTTAGTCGCAAACGATCATAAAGCAAAGACTAGAAAAGAAAAAGAAATCGCCTATTGGTTCAAATATTGACATAAAGTGAAATGCATCTTTTCCATGGCACCAATGATTTTGGCAAACAATAGCATATTTAAAAAAATGTTGTCGTAAATACATGGGGACTACCCTGACGGTGAAGGCAAGCGGGGTTGCTCAAGGGTTCAATCATTAGGCAGAATTTAAAGCCAACGGGCAGCTGTGAAGCCGGCATTACTACAGGGAAGTTGGTTGATTCCCCCCGTTTATTCGGAACAACGGCTATTACGCGAAGTCGATCGGTTCAAGGAGAATTGACCCAAATTGTGATCCAATCTTTTTCCTTATTTTCCTAATATTGTTTTTTATTATTCTTTCTTTTCAACTTCATTCATTGTGAGTTCCGCATTTGGTCATGTTTTCATTTCGTTGGATTTATTTTTTTGAATTATCATTTTCTTGCCCTTTTCATTTGTTGATTTCAATTCTATTTGGACTCAGTTCCAACAAAACCGTTCCATGACCTATGGTGTTTAAGTCAAAAGTACATAACGATCCAAATCTCTCTAAGGTCCAAAAATTTCACTGTTTAAAAACCTGCGTAACAGGCGAAGCTGAGTGCCTTCTGCGTCAACTTGACATAACAGAGGCCAACTATATTAAGGCTTGGGAATTACTACAACAACAGTATGACAATAAGAGAATTTTAATTAATACTCAGTTAAAATTACTCTTAAATCAACCGACCGTTAAAACGGAAATTTTCACACCGTTAAAAATCTTCTCGAAAAAACAGGAGAGATTTTATACGAACTCAGAGCTTTTGAAGTCCCTGCAGAAAATTGGGAGACATTTTTTGTATACATTCTAGTTGAAAAACTACCCACCGAAACTCATTATCAGTACGAGCAAGAATGAGGTAAAAAAGCCTAATTTCCGTCATTCGCGGATTTAACAAAATTTCTAGAGTCACGTTTTCGCACACTAGAAGCACTCCAAGACTGAAGAAAATCGCAATCTCATACACCGTCAAACAAATCATTTGCTTTTCTAAACAAATCACAAAATTGCATCAAATGCAAACGAGATCATAAATTATACCTCTGTTCTTTATTCAAAAAACTACAGCCAATGCAAAGACTACAATTCAAAACTTAAACAAACTGTGTAAAAATTGTCTCTCTTCTAAACACAACACGATAAACTGCTTCTGTCAGGGGAAATGCCTCACATGTCACAAAAGGCATCATACATTCCTACATCTAAAGGAGATTAAAACCAGCGGAGGGCAGCCTAGTTCCACAGTTCAAACTCAGGATTCTTCAAAACCAACGACAATCACCCACGCCGGTGGCCGAGCGGGCTAAGGCGCACGTCTGCAGATTTTCCTCCCTGTTGGCGTGAGTTGAACTCCAGCACAGTACACCAGTGGTTGAGGCAATTCTATTGAAAAGAATTGTACTTGCGAAGCCATTGGGATGATTCACAGTGAAAATTTCATGCCAAAAGTTGTGTGGCTTACTTGCAACATTTGTCAGGTTAAAATTCCCCAATTTCCCAAGGCCTAAGCTGTGCTATGTGTATCATAGGGTTGTCCGCTGAGCTTAGGCAATACCTTAAGAAAGATCATCGAAAATTGTGCATTCAAAAAATACCGGCTTTTCTCTATAACTAAACAAACACCACCTGGTTGTGAAGATAATACACCCTACACACAATTTGACCCCATTTTCCTGGTCCATGAAGCTCGAGTTGGCGCGGATGCTGGGTCTCTCTTTGGTGTGGTGATCTGGTTTGAGTGGTCCACTTGTCTTGTTTTGGGGACTTAAGCAAAAAAAAAGAAATAAAGAAGTGAAAAAGTTTTCGCGACTGCCACTAAAGTCAAAAAGGCTTTCTCTTTGGATGCTGTTGCGGAGAAGGCGGTGTGAAAAGGAAAAGGAAAATCTTGGAACAGGATGGAGGAAAAAAGCCGGATAAACGAGGAGAAATACAAATTAGTTAAGTATAACCTGTATTTAGAATTGCTCTTCACATGCATGACAAGTAATTCGAATTTTTATTTACAAAAGTGGATTTTTTTCCAGAAATAGTTAGGATCGGCCGCTAAAAATTTCTGTAATAGTGAAAAGGTTTTCAAGAGAAATATTTATTTATTGTTAAATAATTCGGGGCTCTTGTTTTCTATATCACAGTGAGTTTCGAATTCAATATTAATTTTAGTTCTCCACGGCACAGTTTACAGTTATTCTGTAACGAAAATTTAGTTACTTTTATTAGAATAGATAAAACTGTGAGGAAAGAATACAAGTAAGGTATAGTTCATTCAACTTTAAAGAAAAATAAAGCTCTTGATGGAAATATGATATATTCAATTCTTGCCCTAGTATCAATGGAATATTTCATTTTCAAATTAGAGTTATTACTATGGTATTCCATATTCCATATTCTCAATGGTATTCCATATTCTCAATGCACCAAAATTACATAATTTCAGATATTTGACAAAATCTCCTCAAATTATGTGATTTTTCATACATTGAAGTAATTTCAAAATCACCTACTTGCGGGGTAGTTCTGACAATTTTACTTACAAAATTACGTAAATTGCCACTTTCCTAATTCGGCGAAATTCACTACAACAAATTGATAGGACATTAACAAGTACCGTGCTACCGACGTTTGCCCCATTGGGTTCGTCCCTCTTGTAGAGAAGCGTTTTGGATGCAAATAATACGTAGTTCAAAAAGATATTACACAAAACACCAAAAAAGGCAATTTCAATGGAAAATAAACCTCGCAACTTCAAAACCCCGAGGTTGACAAATGAAAACATCAAACAAAATCATGTCAGTGATAGTGCGAACGATCGTAATTTAAAAATTTCCACAATGTGAACATGTTATAACATTTTTCTATTTTAACCAACCGAAATTACTTAATATTGTTTTCTGAAACATGTATTAGAATCTAAAAATATGAATTTCAAGTAACAGTGATTTTAACGAATTTACCACTGAGCTATCCAAGCGAGGGCCTCCTATTGTCCCAAATAATAGCCTAAAAAGTAAAAAAAACCACAAGTTTTGTTTTCGGTTTACTTTTAAGTCAGTATCGATAAAAGCTCTTAGGAACTTATATCTTATACACGCTGCAGCGAATTTATGTAATTTCGTAGAAATCCAGTTCGAAAGTATCTCAGTGTTTAGAAATTTTATATGAAAAGTGAATTTAAAGTCAAAGTACACATTTTGACACGAATTCCACTTCGATTTATACAAAACCAGTCAACATGTTATTTTTGAAATTAATTTCCACGAAATTATTGAAATTTTACTGTAGTGTGCAGAATCAGTAAAAATACAGTTACTATCAAAAGTATTCGCTCACCGTGAAGTACTAAGCAAAACACCATTCCCATTTGAAAATAAAATGTATATTGCAATTTTAATATTAATGACACAATCCAGTACTTATATATTTAGAATAAAAATAGGTAAAAATAAATTATCCGTTCATCATCCATTGCTTTGGAAACGAAAAGTTTCAATTTCAATTTATTCAAAAAAAGGAACTATTGTACAAGTAGAAATTTTCATTATGTACAAGAAGAAATACAATAATAAACTATGTAGCACAAAAATGGATCAAACGATATACTTAAAAAAAAGGAAAAATATTTCGAATCCTGAGAATTTCAGATAAAGTAATATTGTGTGTAAACAAAACCGTTGAGGAAATTAATAACTTGAAATAAGTTCAAAGTAAGTAGATTACGTAACAGAGATTAAAAAGTTAAAGATACTATTTTTGATAGAGGTGAGTGTGCTGGACCGAAGCGAGAACTTAATCAAAAATGGCGGGCTATTCCAAATTTTAATAATATGGCAGAAGAACAGGCGTTTAGTGACTAAATAACTGCATCGTGGCAAAATAATATTGTACGTCCTACTGGATCTAGCAAAGTCTAGGAGTTCGAAAATATAACTTGGCAATGATACTTGATAATTTTGACCAATAACATGACAGAACGAAAATCAAAATATGTACTTAAAAATGCTGCAGCCCAAAATTGAATTAGTAAATTGTGAAACATGGTCGTATCTGCGGAGGTTATATACATACCTGATTACAGAGTTAAAGGCGATTTCAAGCTTTCTCCCATTACTGTAATCTAGTTTACCAAAAATTTCACAGCCATATGTTATGACAGGTATTAGCAAAGATCGAACCAAGAGTAATCGCATTGGCATCGGTATGAATTTACTTGAAATCCAAACGTAACCACTAAACGTAAACCACTATAAACTTTGCTAATTACAGATCTCATATGATCATCCCATGTAAATGTGCTGTTGAATACGAACCCAAGACTTTTTGCAGAGTCCACATAAGGAATAATAGTATTATTGAGGCTGACATATGGGAATTCATCCACATCTACTTTAGTACGATAAATAATCACAATCTTGGATTTCGAGGATTTAGTTTCAACCTATTGTCAATAGACCACAAGTGAATGGCTTCCAAGTCATCATTGACGCGACTAATGGCATCTTCAATGAGGCCAATTGGCCTAGATATATACAATTGTGCATCATCTGCATATAGGTGAAGATTGGAGTGAGTTATGCAAGAGAATATATCATTAATGCTGGAGTAATGTAAGGAATAATATATTTAATAAATCTGGGATTCAGATTGTCCACGCCAGTAGCACCGGACTTAATGGTGTTTAATACAATACTAATCTCCTTTGTTGATACCCTAAGGAAGCTGAATGATGAAGCACTAGAAGTATCATTCTCACTTTCACAATCATTCGGATTAAATTCAATATCACTATCTGTTGACGAGGCTCGAATAAATTCATTATTTAGAGCGTTAGGATCGGTCGTACAATTAGTTTTTCCAACAACACCAATTCCACACTTCCGCAAATTTTTCCAGATTACTACTTTGGTGAGAAGCTTGGTGTTAAGAACAGATGAATAATAGCGTTTCCTAGCGCCGCGGATTGCAGATGTAACTCGATTTCGCAGATGCTTGTAATCTTCATAGAATACCTGAAGCCTAAAGCGTTTCCATTTAGAATAGGCGTTATCGCGACAGTCCATCATAGTTCTTATAGCAGGAGAGAACCATGGACACTGAGGGTTAACAATTGTTTTAGTAACCAAAGGAACATATTTATCATGCAAGTACTGGATAGCACTTTGGAGAAAATTTATTTGGTCATTAACATCATGCATGAAATACACAGAGTCCCACTCTAAATATTCCGCCTCATTACATAATGCATCCAGGTTCACACCCGCATAATCATATTAAGAATAGGATGTGGCCTCGTAGCGTTCATTTAACTGAAAGTCGTAAGTTAATAGTAGCATATCATGATCTGATATACCTGGAAGCGAAATTTGATGATCAAATAAAACTTTCGAACGATCAGCAATAATGAACATATCAAGAAGTGATGGCGAGGGGCATGAATAATAAGTTGGCAGCATATTTACTCTACATAGGTCGAGAGCATCAAGGATTTCCTGGAAAGAATTACTACCACTAGTGGGTGTGAGAAAATTCAGGTTAAAATCACCTCCGATTACAATATGTTGATATTGAGCAGAAAGGTTAAATAGTTCACTATTAAGTTGATCCAAACAATTGCAAGGTTTATAAATGGAACCAACTAAACAAACTGTATTATTAATATAAAGTTCAACAAATATATTATATTCCACGTCACTTAAGTCATGTTTAGAGGATATCAATAGCTTGCTTTTGATGGAAGATCTGACGAAAATAGCCACCCCTCCACCACGACGGTCAAGACGATCATTTCGGCACACCCTGTAACCAGGTATTTCGATAGCAAAATCATTAACATCAGGCTTGAGCCAAGTCTCAGAAATGCAAATCACGTCTACCAATGATCCACTAAAGATGTCACGAATCTCATCAACCTTGGGGTACAAACTTCTAGCATTAATGTGGACAATATTTAAGCCACTGCGCTGTTTGCAAATAATATCAATTACAGTACGGGAATACCCTGTTCCCGCCATGCTATAAGTGTCAGTACTTCAAATCATTTTTATTCGCTCAGTTAAACTTTTATGCAGAAATTTTTTCTACTAATTTTTCAAACTAATTTTTACCTAGTTCAGAACCTTGTGCGTATTGCTTTTCTTTTATGACTTCTGCCAATCATTCAGGCATGGACCCTTCTAGCTTTTTTGGTTCTGTACTTGTGATGTTTTTTCATTGCTCTTTAAATGCTGCCTTCAAAACTTCTTTATTTGGAATATTTCGCGTTCTTATTCGTTGTTTCAAAAAATTCCTATGCTCTATGGGATTGAGGTCCTATAATCGGGGTGCTGTTTTAATCCACTTGGGAGAATTATAAAGAATCCAGAGCTTAATATTATGAGCCGTATGTATAGCGTCGTTACCTTAAATGAAGATAAAGTCCTCAGCAATACCCATCTTTTCAGCGCTGCTGCATAAATTTTGCTTCAGGATGTCGATATGCATTTTGTGGTCTAAGATACCGCCGATAATATGGAGGTTCCCTACGCTACTCGCACTCATACAGTCCCAAGAAGATATGGAGCCACCACTATACTTGACTGTTGGACGTAGATTCTCTTTATTAAATTCGGTGTTTGGTTTTCTTCATACTTGGCACGTGCCATCGGAGCCAAAATGTTATATTTTCTCTCGTCTGATAAAGTAAAGTTTCTACAGAATTCTTTTGGCTTGCTTTTATAGGCCTTTGCAAAGTTAAGTCTTTCCAGTCTATTTGCTTCACTCACATACAATTTTGTCCTGCCTGTTCTTCCATTATAGCCCACACAGTATGGGACGCGTCGTAGTGTACTATCAGAAAAATCCTTCCCTATTTCTTTTTTTAACCCCATAGACTATTTTTGGTGCACTAAGCTTTGTTTCTTAACCTTCCTAATGATCTGTCGTTTCTCTGCGGCTGTGAAAACTTTTGTTCGGTAAGAACGTGGAAGGCTTTCAAGTCGTCTTTGTTCACGGCTCCTTTACACACCGTAGAGTATGCCCGATTAACAATTGTAATTATATCCCTGGGTGATTTCTCCTGTTCTTCGGAAAGAGTTCAACATTGAAATCTAAAGCTGAACATATATTTTATCCTTCCATCATACGTTCTCCTCCGGTCTAAAATTTCCCCTTTTAGATAGTGTGCTATAAAAATTCTGCTGGCGTTTTACATTCAAACCCTGCTTTTTTAAAAAGTGCTTGTTCTACAACTTGTGCTGGCGAAAATTGGACTTTCAGAACATCTCCTCTTTTCCTGAAAACCTGTTACACTATGAGGCATTTCTTGTGCACACATCCATCTGTTAGCCACATTTGGTACAATGTTTTAGTCAATGCTTTCCTACTATTCAGAATATCTTAGTGCTGAAGAAATAAAAACAAATATTTTTCAAGAAAACACCTCCTTATGAAATTTCTTAAGCGCTTATATAGAATATCTTTGGGCTGGACTAGTGGGTATGCAATTTTAAAACTCTTGCTCCATTACAACACATTTGAGCGCCGAGCAAAATGCCAAGTACTACTATCCTTTCTCAGCAATATGCGGGGTATGTGCTTGTTCAATGGGCTGTGAATCTCATTCGTTTACAAGACTGTCGACTACATGTATTCAATTTCCACTGACTTTACGGTGTATTTCCGGTACACGTCTATGGGCTTGCGTTTCAATATCCCAGATATACTCCACTCATATAGACCTCCAGCTATATGCAGTCGAACCAAGTCTTTTAAAACTTTTAAATATGAGAATGTAAAATCTTTCAGCATATTTTAGTCTGTCAATAAATTGGAAAAGTCATTAGACAATTTGGAATCAGAATGAAATCAAATATATTACTTAATATTGTACGAAAAATTTCTATATTCCAGTTGTTATAGTTCCCCCTCTTTTGCAGCTCAACAGATTTCAAACAAATTTCGTCGGTTGTTAGATTTGAGATAGGATATCAGATGGAAATTTTGCAAACTTTTATGGAATATATTTGGATATAAAATATTATATAAATGCAAATCTCAGTAGACATATGTTGTATATTTTGTTTTGCGTTGTTGGAGTTCGAAATGAAAATTGTACTTTCAGATGAAATTTTTATAAAGCAACATGTTCTATATTTCAGGATAATTTGACAATTGTTTAACGCATGCTTCAGGTTCTTCTTTGAATTGCAAGAAAAGAAACTATAATTGGTTTGGATCAATTATGTAATACCCAAAATATATCGAAGAAAATAAAGAAATTGGTATGTAATGAATGTTCCGCGTGTTTATTATTATACAGGGTGTACCAGTTAAAATGACTAAGCGGACATCCAGTGATACGCTTCCAAGAAGTAAACAAAAAATTGTATAAGAAAGGTGGGGGAGATTCAGCCAATCCACATACGGGGCACGTAACACAACAATACGAAGTCCACAACTAGCGACCGCACCGTACAGAGCAGGGTGGCAACTTCACGCAGTCAACAACTTCATTTATTTCACGACTCACCACCTAGTAAATAGCAGCAACCAGGTGTTATATAAAATAATACAATTTTTTGTTATATCCTTATATTTGCTTTTTTTTTCTTTTATTAAAACACTTATTACAAGACTTTTACACACACTTATTACAGGGTCTTTACTCCAGAAATTATTACAAGATTTTTACAAAACACTTATTACAGGGTCTTTACTCCAGAAATGTCA
>QYTT01088946.1:7843-27448 GCA_006980735.1 Dasypogon diadema | reverse complement strand
ATCACCTTAAAAACTTTCACTGACGAGTTTTATCAGACTCCAAGTCAGAAAAAAAGCCAAGTCGCCCACTCCTTGGTCGGGCCGTCACATTGAATTTCAAGATTATTGGACAAAATTCGAAAAGGAAATAACCTATTATTCTGAAATTTATACAGAAGAGTTTTATAAGATGAATTATATTTATATCATATAGGGTACCAAGTAATCAGCCTTAGGTTGATATATTTTACGTTTGAAGATGATTTCTTTATGGGGTTGAGCATTGGAGAATAAGGAGCAAGAATCTCAGTGTTAAATTCGTCGGAGGAAAAGGTCGCGAACTTGCTGTGCCATGAATTTTTGCATCATCCATAACCAAAGATGCATATATAAAGTATTCGGAAATGTACCGCACTCACTGTTCGATAGTTACGCAATCTTCGAAGAAGAGTTCCTCATAGCTACAAAAATACTAGCTCAATTAACAACCTTTGGTGCATAGAGGACATAGAGCTATCAGGAACAAGGAAGCGGCCTTTCGGGCATATAGGGCTAAGAAATGCCCAGAAATAAGGCGGACCTATATTGAAACCCGCAACAAATGCAATTCCACCATTAGCAAAACCAAGTTTCAATTCGACCAACGCGTAAAAAGAAGAGTGTTTGCATGTCCTAAAAGCAGCAAAGATTTTTGGTCGTTAGGTACCACCAACGCCCTCTCCGTGCGACTATAATCAAGGGCCACTCCATTTCCGCACGCGTGAGGTTCACAAGGTGCTTGCGAAATTGGATGTATCAAGTCACCCGATCTGAGGGCATCTCGTCCCTGATTTTGAAGTACTGCGTCTCTTCCTTAGCTAAGCCTTGGAGGAAATTATTTCACATATCTTATTCAAAAAGTTACTTCCTATTGTCATGGAAACTTTCGCATGTTCAGCCAAATCCATAAAAAAAAGATTAAATATCTTATATATTAAATAAACATTATATATATAAACATATCATATACATATTTGCATAATTCATTAATTTTTGTTCGAGAGCATTTGTCTGAAAATGAATAATTTTAAAAACAAATTCATGGTGGTCACCGGTGACCTCCATGGCCCAAATAGAAAGACAAGCGCCGGTCTTATGGACCGCCGTTTCAGCGAAAGGGTTAAAAACAAGTTGATCGCAACTTTGGTCGCTATAGTCGACAAAGGAATAAAATATAATAGAGACAGGGCAAATCGTGTTGAGCTTCATGCAATCAAACCCCAAAGCTGTCCGATCTCTCTCAAACAAACACCAAATTCCCCAACATCCCTCTTTATCAACGCGGTCAGCATTTCAAATTCTCCTGACTTGAACATCTTAGGAGTTAAAGTATCCAATAATCTTGGACGGATCACAACTTTGCCATTGCTAAGAATGGGATGAAGTGCCTGGCCTTCCTACAGCGATGCAAGAAATATTTCACCCCATTTGACCTAGCGATCATTTACAAAACTCAAATCAGACTTGAATTTAATTTACACATTTGGGCATAGGCAGGACGAACCATATTGTGCGTGTTGGATAGAGTCCAAAAGAAGGCTTTCAAGTTTATTGGTGACGTGAGGATTACTTCTAAAATTGATTTTCTGGAGCACAGGCATAATGTTGTATGCCTTACGCTCTTTTATCGCTACTTTCATGGACATTGCTGCAATGAACTCTCTGGGCTGATTCCTTGTAGGTGCGCTTGATACCCGCGAATCGAACCGTCTTAACCCTTTCGTCCTTGAGACACGTCTGAGCGGAACAGTAAAATTCCATAAACCCTTCTTGAGTAGAACAATACGAATGTAGAACAGACTACCGTCTTCTGTTTTCCCCAGGCCGTAGCTGTTCAAGCAGAATGTGCACGGATACCTTCCCTCGACATCCTAATTCCCTACCTTCCTTTTTGGCAAGGCTAGTACTACAGCATCATAGGGAATCCCCGTAAAAAACGAAATGTGATGCATTTGGCTGTAGTAAGTGATTTTTTCGATTTTTTTCTTTGCTTCATAGTGCAATTTTCACAAACGACAATAGTAATTATGAAAGCAAGGGTTAAGGTCCTAGGAGGAACACAATCACCTAACACTGAACATACAGTAACTCGCAAAACATTTGTTAAATTAATTCCCATTGCTATTAATAAAATTTAGAATTAATGTGAATCTTGAAATAAATTTTAAATAAAATTTTGTTTCAACTAGGACCAGACAATTTTGTATTTTAAAAGTTATATGAAATTTTTAGGTTCAAACTAATTTGCGAAAGGATTAAAGATATTTACAAAGGCGTTAAATACATTTGCGTTTGGATTAAATTTATTTGCAAAAGGGTTAAATATATGTATTTGTGTTTAGGTTAAATTGATCTGCCAATGGGATAAACTTATTTGCTGTTTGGTTAAATAAAAGTGCGAATGCTATAGAATATATAATATATTTTTGTAATTTAGTGCTTGCTAATAAAGATTAATTCAAAGTAACATTATGGCCAGGTCCTTCTAATTTATTTACTCTTGTTGAATGATCTACTGGTAAGAAGTGCTGGAGTTAAGCAAGCAAGATAATTGTAAAAACATAAAATATTTAATCGACCTTAGGCTGATGGCTTGATACCCTATCATAATAATATAAATACAGTTTGAAAGCTTTTCTCGCATTTTGCGAAAATTCCCCGATTGCTGTCACAAACAAAGAAAGCTCAGTGTTCCCACCGACGTTTTTTAATATGAGCTTTTTTAGACCATGCCGCAATTTTTTCAGATTGGCAATTTTGCCTTTTTGTTTAAGGGAGTTTTTCTAGAGAGAAAGCTGTATCCCTGCGGCAGTATTCAAATCCAATTCAAATTACTTTTCGATTGCGTTCCTGGGTAACTTAGATAAATTGGATTTATGCGAAAATAAATTATTATGGGCTCAAAATAGATTTGAATTGACTTTTAAGGGTCTACTAAATCATCAAAAGAGACAGAGAAAAATCCATTTATTAGAACGTCACAATGTTTAATTTGTATGGGAACTAACATTCATATGTAATATATTTGGTGTTACCGCCACCTATTTTATTTTAATCCTTTATTGCATAGTACGGGCCTGTTTAAGATTACATTTTATGCAGTCGATTGCAATTTCTATGTGTATGCAATTAACTATGTACTAAGTAGATAATAATTTTGTTCTACATGTTTGGCCTGTTTAAAAATGCATTTTCTGCAGTCGACTACAACTTCTACTGAGTATAACTAACGATATGGGTATTTTTCTAATCGTGATGTGGGAATCTATGCGAAAATAGTATTTTCTGTTAAATATTATAGAAATTTTTGAAAAATTTCTACATTTACATAGTTCACTATAAGTGTAAAAATTACAGTACGCTACAGAAACTAGAAATTTGAAGTAGCCCGTACTCTTCTGTACTATAGAAGGGCCTGTTCGAGAATTCTGTTTCTGCAGTCGACTGCAATTTCTACGCGTATATATAACTTATATGGAGAACATTTTTCTAATAGTGGAATTAAAATCCACGTAAACAGAGTGCTTTCTGTTAAATATTATCGTTATATTCGAAAAACTTCTTCATTTACATAGTTAATTGCACGCGCAAAAATTACAGACGATTGCAGAAACTCAATTTTCGAACAGGCCCATAAACTTCAAAAAAATTCCATAATCTAAATAGTTAACTACACGTGTA
Organism: Dasypogon diadema; assembly: GCA_006980735.1. Lineage (NCBI taxonomy): Eukaryota > Metazoa > Arthropoda > Insecta > Diptera > Asilidae > Dasypogon > Dasypogon diadema. Next base: position 23,749 of record QYTT01088946.1, on the reverse strand, counting down.
GAAGTTTAAGTTGACTGCAGAATATGCAATTTTGAACAGGTCCGATATGATAAAATCAATAATAAGCCATGAACCAAACCGATGTTCAAAACCGCGGTTAATAAAACCGGTTCTTCATTAACCCGTTAATAATTTAGCCGGTTTTTACTACTTGCGCTAACCGCAGCCTTAACCAGTGATCAGGTTAAAAACTACCGGTTAATCATTTCTTGTCGGTTTTTGAATAGTGAACCTCACCCTCTCAAGAACCGATTATTAACCATGGTTAAACCCAGAAATTAAGCACGACTAATTTAGCGCTTTCACATTTTACCCAAAAGAACTTAGGAAAATTGCAGTTCCGAAAAGTATTTGAAGATCAATACAAATAAAATCAATTTAAAATCCGTTAAAAATCATTTAAAAGTGAAAGGGTAAAAACCGGCTAAATAATTAATCAATTTTGGGGTCTAACCCCGTGCAATAACCGGCTTTTAAAGCGGTTAGGTTAGTTATTGAAAAACCATGAAAATGTGTTAAGCACAAGTTAACAGGTCAATTTTTAACCGCGGTTTTTATGAAAACTAACCAAACCGGCTGCGGTTAATATAAGATTAAAACTGAACTATTATGCATTAACCGGTTAGCGGTTAATTGCTCATCCTTGGTTAAAACCACGCGTAGAAATTGCAGTCGACTGCAGAAACTCCAAGCTTGAACTGGGGTTTATGTTATACATAATATATGCGATGTTGACTAATTTTAGAAGACTTCATGCAGTTTTTTATTTCTACACTGAATTTTCTTCTTCGTATGCATACCAAAATAACAACATCAAACTCCTCAAAACTTTTAGGGGAAAATGCGATTGAAAATTAATTTGAAGAGAACTAACTCATTTACGAAGTGTGATAACAAGCATAGGTTACACATTTATTATGTAAGTGAATTCTGTGGAAATATTTTTCAGGTCAAAAATGCCTATGTTACGTGTATGTCACAAAACTGTGTAGAAAATCTATTTCACGGCGGTAGCAGTATAACGCGACACATGATATTAAGGGGGAACACCACCGATTTTTGTTTTCTTTTGCATTTTCTTAAAGTACATACTTTCAAAAAAACTTCCACAAATTTGTATGTGAAAATTCGTAAAAATGACGAAGTTATAGCCTTTTTAGTGGGTGCAAGTAATGCGGCTGTTCCCGGCTGACCGTACCTGCTGGTGTACAAAATTTCAATGTGATAGGTTGCTTCCCTTTCAAATTATGTCCAATAATCCAATATGGCGGCCCGACCAAGGATTGGGGGATATGAGCTATTTTCATTTAATTGGTTAAGCGTTTCATAAAACTGTGCCTTACTAAATTTGAGAGCTCTACGTTTTTCGCTATTTAAATTATGTCCAATAATCTAAAAATTCAATATGCCAGCCTATTGAAAGAGTGGGGGGATTCGCTCCTTTTTCAAAGTCAAATGTACGAATTTTCTGAAAGTAATATATGCCAAATTTCAGTCTTCCAGCTCAATTCGGACGGACGGTCAGACCGACATACTTAAAACGATTTGTTTTCACATTCTGGGCATATGTATATAATTCATTCTGCTCTAGCATTATTGGTTCTATGCGTTACAAACGTTGGATTAAAATTAATACATCCTATCTATCATATAGGGTATAACAAATAATTTTTCCCGTTAAAACATACATTACATTCTAAATAAGGCACAGTTGAATTACTTGATTTCGTTAGTATTGAAGCCAAGGTCTTGTATAATTTATGTATATATTTAAATTAAAAGGTCTACAATAAGTAGAAATTATGTTTCAGAGTCGAAGCCGACTCTAAAACTTATTGTCGATCTTTTAAATAGTCAAGATTTTGAGGAGTAGAGATTTAAGTTATCGCGATTTTATGTGGTCGAGATTTTTGCAGTCGAGGTTTTAAGATTTTGTTTGTCGATATTTTAAAAATAGGGATATCGTACCCAAGCCGTGAATAGCATAGAAAAGGCTCCAGATCTGCGAAGCATACCCAAGCAGTGTTCTGATAAACGAGTTATATAATACTAGTGTAATTTGAAGGACAGATAACTGCTTAGACCATCTTTCAATAAATCCAAGCATGGAGTTACTTCTAGAAAGTGAATTGACATGAGAAATAAAACCCAATTTCGTATCAAGTAACTTGCCTAAGACATTGACAGATTACACGCGTGGAATAGTATTACTAGAGAATATGTAGCCAAACACAAGAGGATCATAACTCCTAAATATCGACATGACCTCGCATTTATTTGTGTTAAGCTCTAAATTTTCGTGCCTACACCAGGTTTTTTTTCTTTTTAGCGGAGGGGGAATGCGTAACGCACTCTAGGGGGACATTCGTCGTTGGACGTTACTTTAGAGTAGCGGCCCTTTGTTTGGGCTCCCCCCATCCCCTGATTGAGTATCCATTGAACCTTACCGCCGGTAATTACCGCCGCGATGTCGTCGGCGTACCCATTCAGGAAAGACCCCTCCGGCATTTCCATACGCAGGATCCCGTCATATGTGTAGTTCCATATGTCGGGACCCAGAATGGAGCCCTGGGCTGCCCCCGCCGAGAGCACCATCATTCTCGGGCCATCATCGGTATCGAAGGTAGTGGAACAGCCCCTCAGGTAATCCCCTATAATTCGGAATAGGTACTCTGGCACCCTGAAGTCCCTCTCCAGTAAGCCCAACATGTCACCCCATCTGACCGAGTTGAACGTGTTCCTCACGTCCAGCGTGACCAGCAGACTTACAGGTCAGAAAGTGATTTCCCCGCTCCGTGCCTGTCTGTCACAGGGAAGAAAACTGTGGCCAGGTTCTGGATACTGGTGTATTATTTCTTCAATATGTGGGTGAATGTGAACCAACTGTTACGTACCCTGCAGCACGCACAAGGCCCGCTCAGGAGACAGGGTGGGTTTTCCGCTTAGAACGCGGTGAAAGATCTGGGCGCCACGTAATTTTCTTCAGGTAAAACTACGAAACCTGTTGCGGGTGGATCTACAAAAGGCACTGTGATTCACTTGGAAAATTTATTCTTATACTAGGTGAACAATTGAACAATCCTATATTGAACGCAAAAAAAGAAGCACTAAAGAATTAAGAATCAATATAAAACAAAAAAAATCAAATGCCGTCAGTTAGCCCGTATCTAGCCACCAAAAATAAAGTTGCATTAAAGGAATTATATTACTTAACTTTTGGTAGTTCACGTTTCACGCATCCCGTTTGTCCTCTTGAAGGTCAACTTCCTTCGGTCACCTTTTCCCTGCTTCGAAGCTCCTTATCGTCCCTTTTCCTCCTCTATCTTTTTTTTGTTACCCCCCTTCTGTTATCCTCTGTTCAAAATTTTCTCTACTTCTTTTGCTACTCACTTTTCAAAACTTTTTCTTTTTTTTAACTGAATTAAGCCACGTTCTGCCTTGTACCACCAAACTTGCTGATTGCCACTCACTGACTGACTAGGAGGGGAAAGGTTTTAAAACCCATCCCTCTTTTGTATTTAAATCAGCCTGTTGAAGTACTTCCGTATTTCCGTTTCTGTTTGGGTTTAGTACATGCGTTCGCTAGGCAATATATTTGATGGTTTAGTTATTTTATTCTCAAGCGCTGTATTTTTTATTTTTTTTATTTATGATATTTTAGTAAAATTTTTTTTTGTTGAGGATTTTGTAACGAAGGAACCTAGAATAGGTTTTATTTTCTTTCTTTCGCACTAAGGTTAAAATCACACTTAAAATCGGGATGTTTCAAACGATAACCATAACACTGTGAACGTCTTTCGGAATATTCAAAGTATCGGGGCTTCGTGGCAGGCAATTTAAACTCTTACTTAGCGATTCTCAGATTTAGAAGAACGACTTGAAATTAAGTTTAGAAGGAAATGATTAATAAAAATCATCGGATAAAGAGACTAGAAAACTAGCGACTATAAACTCTACAACTACGGCTTGTAATCAATTTAAATAAAGTTCTAATACAATTTATAAATTTATAATTGTTGAATATTTCAAAGCAAAGCGACTAACAGCTTAGAGCTATATAATTAAGTTACAACTTTTACGGATATGCGTTACAATTTACGGCAGGGTACATATTCTTTCCAATAGCAAATACTTGGGGATGATCGATGACCTTTCATTCGAATGTCCCTATTCTGTAGGATTCCGGCAATATTAAGATGACAAACAATTGCATCAACAGCAGTATAAAAATTCACATGGTAAGTACAGGATTCCCCCAGTGTAACCTTCTATTCTCTTCAGACGTTCCTCTTCTCTACATTTTCGGCAGCATTAGGATTGGCACAGATTGCGTTAACAAGGTAAGTACAGCATTTCCTCAGTACAACCTTCTATTTTCTTTAAACGTCCCTCTTCTCTATGTTTTCGGCAGCATAAGGATTGGCAAAGATTGCGTTGACAAGTACAGCATTTCCTCAGTACAACCTTCCATGTCTTCAGACGTTCCTCTTCTCTACGTTTCGGCAGCATAAGGATTGGCAAAGATTACGTCAACAAGGTAAGTGCAGCATTTCCTCAGTACAACCTGCTAGCAGCGAACTCTCAAAATTTAGACCGAAGTCCACTTCACATTGATTTCCTCAATTTAAACCGCCAGTAACGAACTGTCAAAATTCAGACGAGACCTAATACCGCGTGGCTTCAGGTGAGTATGCACCGGCCCTTAGGTTGCTTTGCCTGCAAAATGGAAAATTTCAGGAGCACCATAGTTCGAAGGGTGGACATAGCACTGACAGTACAGTTAAGTACAAATATACTCCGGGACTGTAACACAACGTATAAAGAAACTGAACTGTTGTATGGTTTTTATTTTGTGCTGAACAGTTATCAGAAAACATGTATATCTTCTTTATATATTGACAAATAACTTTCAATGTAATGTTACAAAAACTCACGACTTCATTGCATGCTTTCCTACCGGTAACCTCATCATACATATAGATTTTCCAGTACGTGCGGAATGAATATAGAACCCATATTCCCACAGCTGTCTATGATAAAATGCATCAACTTTAGGCGTATGTGGTATGTTTTGTTGAAAGTCGAAAGACAAAACCTCTATTGACTTGTCTGTCTTCACTAAATCTGTTTTTAGGGTTCCGTATGAAAAAACGAACCCTGATAGGATCAGACGTTTGTCTGTTTATCCGTCTGTCACAGCCATTTTGCGCCGAATCTATTGGACCGATTAAGTTGAAGTTTGGTACACCTGTGAACTTCTGTGACCCAAACACGGACGTGTAACGTAAATAAATAAATTTTGAATATGGGGGTCAATTTTGGGGACAGTAGCGGCTAGATATTTGAACAATAATGTAAAAACATTCAACAACACTGGCTACTCGTAGTCAGGAGTGAAGTTTGATTACCGGAAATTAAGGGTACCGAATAGCACAGCTCGAAGTTCCATCGATCCATCCGATTGAGCCGAGCTGATGCAAAGAGTCACACTTCCTCCGTCGTGCATAAAACCTAGAAGGGAGCTAGAGTAAATATTGTCGAGTGGTGGTAAGATGTAATGGTTGTAAGAAGTAAATCGGAAAAATAAAAGAATTTAGTGTTATCGGAAGGAGTGTTTATCATCCTGTTTCAGTTCTTGTAATAGTTTTCACGCCGCCACAGGGACCAAATTAGAAAATTTTAAAAAAAGTTTTGCAAACTGTACCGTGTGATATATCAAATAAAATGTATTTTTTATATTGCTTCAAATATATTTTTTATAATTTTGAAATAAATAGTTTTAAAGTTATTTAAGAAAATATATGAAAATAGTTCTTCACTTGTAGATTACAGGAAAACCTATGCCTATGGTCATAAAATAACATGGTAAATCTCTCAATATTGTGCGTAACAAATCAAAAAATGAAATATCAGAATACCTTCTGTCCTTGGTCTTAGTCCACGTACTCAAGAATATACGACAAGACAAAATTCAACAATAAACAATATATTCAGGAATTTTCCTCTACAATCCGGTATCATACTTTTTTTAGTTATTACGAACAAAATTGGATCAGATTTAAAGAAACATGGTAGATAACATATTTATCGTATGGAACCCTCCCCACGCGAGTTCAACTCGCACTTGTCCGCACTTTCTTTCAAAGATTTATAAAATACCTCTGCTTTTACAACATGTAAATCTTCCTCATTAGTCAATTTAATTTTTACTACTTTATTTATTTCGCTTTTTACTGCATTAGTTTAACGATCACGTTCTACAGGTGCCAGATCTAGAAGCTCCGAAACTGTAGTTAAAGTTTGTGTTGAAGTATAAGTTGTGTTAAGGATAATATTTTTTCATTCTTGCTACGACTATAATTACTTTCTGCTGGGAAAACTTCTTATGTGATTGTCAATTTGCTCTATAATATCCTCAGGACCTTTGTGAGGACGATTATGGTCCTTACCTCGCATATCGGGCTGTGGGGAAATTTGACTAAAGTAAAGAACAAAACGCTTTCTTGCAGATAATGTACTCTTCCTTTCCAGTTCGTATCTGAAAAGAAACCGCTCACAGTAGTACACATTTAAACATGTTTAAAACATTGAATTATGTGCGGCAAAGAAAGAAAGTTTGCTTACTTAGTACTTGAATGCGTATGCTTGCCTTCACCGGTTGATGGACGCCTTCGTGACACTGGGCCACCACTTATTAATCCACTTAGGTATATGTCTTGTTTTCCTTTATCTCCTAATTCATAACACTTTAAATATTTCACTTTTAGACTCACCTGTTATTTTGGAAAAACATTTTCTAGACTCTAGAGCATTTGCCATCAGGACCAACAACTTTTCTGTTCCCACGTACTATTATATATTTCTTACTCTCACACGATTATTTTTCCTCAGGTTTCTTTCCCATTTAGATTCATTCCTCACACGTTTTCTACCTTTTTTCATAACTTCAATGTTAGCATTGCTTTCACAAGATTCTTTGTTTTCATGTGCCGAGGAATCATATTCACTTCCAGGTACACTGAATGGATCATCAATAGATTCACTGCCACTCATTTTCACAACGATTTTCAGTTTTCATGAAATTAATACAGAAAGATAAAGCACAACTCGACAACAAATAACAACAAAACAGCTGATAACCACAGACCAAAACAGCTAATAGACCGCAGACCAAAACCGCTGATAGACCACCACAGACAAGACAATACAGAATACAGACAGCGAAAAAGTACTGTCAGAACACTCTCTTCGACGTTTTTGAAAACATGTAGACCGCAGTTTAATTTTGTGTTCCAGTACTTGGAGGCACATAAACGTTGCGCCAAACGATAGTTTTTTTTGTACAAGAAAATGCATTAACCTGAAAATGCACAAAAAGTGGAGATACCTGGTTTTTGCACCAAACTCTTCACTTTTTCCCTTAGGAATTTTGGGAATTGTCTGTTCCCTCTGCATTCGAAGTATCTAGTCTCGAAATACAAAGTAGCCGTAAATAAAAACTTTGTGAACACAAATATATTTCAGTTCTTTGGCTATGATTTCTAAGTTAAAATATATGAGCCGTTTATTTTGAAAGTGTTATACATGGAAGTTTCGCTTCTGTGATACATATGAAAGCACGTAATAACGCCGATATAAACAAATGCTTCGTCTGTGTATTGTTTCTTATTTCGATTTCGATTCATAAACAATTTTAAGAGTCTAATCCGCATTTAAGAAGTTACGAAGAGCTTTCGCATCGATCTCGATTCGCAATGTTTGCAGAGAGGTCACGACGTTTCGAAAGTTTCGAGAAAAACAATTAGTTAAGGCACTTTCTATTTAACTTTATTTGAATCCACCACCATGGACAAAAGCATTAAGAAAGCCTTAAAAATTAAATTTGCACTTGAAAATGCCCACATAAACAGAAAATTTTTCTTTCTCGATGAAATAAAAAAATGTTGGTGTTTCGACCATAGCAATTGTCAGTGCGACGAGTGATTTGCCTGCCACAGGTACTCACAAAGAGTGAATGCGTTTTTTTTATTGATGTCTAGCTCATATTACATGGCTTTTAGCATTCAAATATGCACAGTTTCAGATAACAAAAATAAATATTAGATTGTTCTTTTAAGTAAAATCTTCAAATGTAGTTAATAAATGCTAAAAATATTTTCCAAGAAAAATTTTTTTGTAGGTAAAAGGGTTAATATATGTACTAATTTAGTTAGCATACTGACATACTACATTTTTGTGATTTTGAGAATATTATATACAAGATATTTTTATATACTCTTCAGAATTTTTTTATTATATAGTTAAAGAAAATATCTAGTTGTAATGAAATTTTAAACATACCTCACTTAAGTCCATGCCCACGGCATCGTAATTTGTGTCATCCGATTGGGTTTTGCTGGTATACTCGTGTTGTTTTGATACAATCGAGGCCTCCTAAAGAATGGTGAACTATTCAGAAACAGCAAATGGTATTATTGACTAATAATACACAAGCAAAATTCAATTACACTAACATAAAGTAAAATAGTTCAGTTACCGGCATTTCTAACATATTTTATTATACTAGTTAAATATTTAATGTAAAAAATGATTGAAGTACACATCTACGTTTATTGGGTTGTTGTAATTAATTTTATAGCAGTTTTCAGAAAAATAAATATAATATATTAAATGATAAATAATTTTTTGTACAACTTTCTTTATAACGCAACTATTAAAGTTCGAAAGCTTCTAGTTCAAATTTTGAGTGATCATAACACAAATGAGTAAACTAAAAATTAAGGTAAAATGAATTCCAATAAGTTACTGTCTTATATTTCAATTTGCTCACTTCAGTTAATCATTTTATTAACCATTATCGAGTTGGATTGCCTAGTTGTTGCTTTAAAAGAAGAAAATAATTTTTTATATGACTTTCAAAAAGTTGTAAGACTCAGTTATCTGCACACAAGAAGATATATACATATACATATGTTGAATACGAAGGTAATTTATATTTATATTCGGTACAGAGTAAACTCGTTAGTGTTAACAAGTTTTAAAAGAAAGTTTTATTGTCTGTTATTATGAATAAAGGTATTTTAACGTTTGGTCAGTCTTCAATTTCCTCTTTATCTCTCTTTCTAGAATGTTGGTAGGAAGTAAATAAAGTGGTAAATAACTTCAACCCAGTACTTTAATCCAAATCGATTATTTTACTAATGCGGAAGATCTTTAGAAATTTAAATTTGAAATACACAATTTATTAGAAATGCACAATGACCTATTTTACCTGATATTTAAATAATTCATTTAAATTCAATTTTCTTAAAACATAAATTGTAGAGTCTAATTATAAAGCACTTCATATTTTTAAGAAATTTTAGTTACAACCAATGTAACCCTTCGAGATACTTATAAGAGGTAGTTCTCTAAATATCAGTAATATTTGTCAGTTTTTTTGCTATTTGTCCTAAGAGAAGTCCAAGTCTGCTTCGAGTGTTAATTTCTATCTGCGTAAATCGAAGGCTGAATAGAACTCATTTTAACCAAGTGCAGAAAATAACTCAAATGACTCATTCTTCACAATTGTGCAATTCAGTAAATAACAATGATATAAAAATATAGTATACCCTGATAGACCTAAACTAATAAATAAAATAATAAGTCTTTGCATTTTTCATTCGAATTCAAATTTCAGCGAAACTATATGGAAACATATTAAATTGGAAACTTGAGAGTGAAAAGAAAGTCGAAGCTGGGAGTTCAACTTGAGTGAAGAGGCTGCCATCTTTTATTTGTTTTTATTTATTTGTAATGTTTTGAATCTTTATACGTGCGGAAACTTCTGTGCAAATATTAGGAGAAAACGCTATGACTACAAATGTGCGCGATTCAAAACGTAAAATCGCATTTATCCCGAAATGTCTGTTTTGTCTAGTCATTTTGCATAGGATGTCTTCCGTCTGATTGCCAAACATTACAAGTTGTATTGAAGAACTTGCGGATAATTTCCTAAAATCAATTTCCCTAAAATCAAATTTTCTAATTAGCAGTTTCCTAGCTTTCCATAAATAGGAATATTCCGCATGAGCGTAAATTAATAACTCTTAGTAGGTTTTCCCTTTTTTAGAAAATAAATTAAAGAAAAGGGGCAAATAACTTTAAAACAATCGCTTCTGATTGACACCTTTTATTTAAAAACTTGACTTCTTACGGTATAAAGATCAACCGATTTTGTTTGCAACCCGTACAGAACTAACTTTCTTAGTTTTATAAATTCTCTCTTGTGCCCTGCTTGAGAAATCTGGTAATATAAAATCTGGAGGAAAACAAGAGTGTTGTTATATAATTTTTGTCAGCAAAGTATCTGACTGTGAGAAAGATTTTAAATTTTTAAAAGGAAAAATGTTTGACTGCACAACAAAACATCGCCTTGCCTCGACTGACCTGTCGATTTCTCGCCTTGGGAAGGCCGCCAACCATGGTATAATACTTGACTTTACTTCTCATAGTCCAAAGGCGTTAACCCGCACGATCTAAACGGTCAATTCTGGTCGCCGAAACGGGAGATAATACGAGCAGGGTTTGTCTCGTGCAATAATCCCATTGTTTCACGTGATGTGTGGCAAGCGGCACATTCCTGTCTTCGAGATCCATGCCATCCAGTTGAGACATAAAAGACTGGGCTATCATGCCCCAATACCGCTAATCATTGACTGTGCATTCCCTTCGGCTTCGTAAAAAATGGTCAAACGGCGATACGTTAGGGATGCATTATCTTCTTGTCATGCGGGTTTTTGTCACTTCAAATGCAACAATTTTGCTTATATACGAAGCCATCAACATGAAAATGGGCCTCAACCTTGAAGATGATTTTGTGGGAAAGCTCACCGTTCACTTGTTGTTAAAGGAAAAAAAAAAACAAAAGAATAACTTGCACAATGATGGCCTTGATTACGACCGAGTCGCCACAGATGGGATGTACATTCGCTCTGCTCCGAAGCCGGAGAACGACTGAATTTATTATTTTTTAAATCACAAAATGCAATAATTATAAACGTCAAAAGCAAAAGTCAATATAACTGTAATTTTTCAAAAAATAAAGAAAAACATGACTAACTTAATGTTATGTAATTTAATGTTAGAACAAGATAATTATATTGAGTTCTGTCTACAGGTGAAACACTGGTGAATGGGCATTACGACATATTTTCTTTTATTAAAATAACTATTTTTCATCGGTTCATAACTAAGCATAGAACTAGGAATTTTAAGTTAAACATTATATTATTTTTTTCTTTAGATGGGCGGATTAAACAAACTAAAACCGAGTTTACTGTACAAAGGCACTATATTAACTAAACTGAAAATGTACAGCTTTAGCAAGAGCAGTGAATAGATCAAATCAGCATCCTAACGGCACGTACTCAGTTGTATTACTTTAAATTGGTTGAAACATGATAACAAGAATTCCCCTACAATATCTTTTCTAAATAAAAAGCATCAAGAAATGCACAGAGAAACAGTTTTCTTTATACTACGTATTTTTTCCTCCTTCACGCCTTGTAGATAATGCCTCTAAATACATCTTCTTATTTCAAACCTATAGTTCAAAATCCCTGCGAATAACGAAGAAGTAATATACTGCGTATAAGTTTTCAAATAAAATTTTAATATTCGAGTTTTCGAATGTGGTTGACTTTTCTTGGAAAATACCCACGTAACAGTATGCACTTATCATTGCAGAGTAAAAATGGCAAATTTAAAAAATCATTACAAAATAAGAAAAGATACAGGAAAGAATGTAACAAATTGCCACCGCTAGTTACTTTGACATATTCGCAGCTGACCTTCAAATCTGCTGGCCGTCATACTGCCCGCAACCTTGAAATTTCAAGGAAAAAAGCTTTAAAAATATATAATTATAAACGAATATGATGTGGGTTCGTTTTGGAGGAATATTTCGATTAGTCTATTAAAATCATTTTTTATTGGTAACTCAACGTTTCGAATACTGATGCGCCTGTTATTCAGGACTTTTTTAAAGCAATTAACACGTTGGGTGTAGCGTCAGTCTGCGGAAACTAACGTTCAAAAGTTTTACAAATGTTACAAATGTTTTTGATAAGTAATCCTCCCATGAAAGCTATTATACTACTTGCAGCACTCAACGTGGTAATAGAACATTTTTACTCCTCTTTGAGAATTATTAAGGGCAAAATAATGTTTAAGTGCCCTTTTTATGTCGGACAACTTTTGTCTCAAACATTTTGTTCCGAAATATAAAATTACTGAGTATGGATTCAAGGAGTTATTTGACCTTGGGGTGATCTTTACAGATCACTTTGGCCCGTAAGTTAACCACATCGAAGGTAAACTTTTACGCTCTCCATTTTCAATGTCAAAAACAGCGTATTACATTACAAAATATTAAGTTGACACCCAAGTGACCTTTAAATTTAACCCTCGGTGAAGCTCAAAGCCACTACCAAGATCTGGACCTCACTTAGACATGTAATTGCGACCTTTTTCGTGGAGTTTACTTGGATTTAACGAAACTCAACTCAACTCGAGTTTCCATGACCACTAACCCGAGTTCAACTCGGGTTCAACCTTGCATGGAAATATACTACATTACCACTAACCCGTGTTCAACTCGGATTCAACCTTGCATGGAAACATACTATTAGATCTGGATCTTAAAGATCTGGAAATCAGTACTTACTCTCACATATAGGTGCACTTTTCTAGTCTTAGATATTGGTACTACTTTTTGTCAAACTCAAAGAGTGGTCTTAAAAGTGAGCAAACATGAATAAGATTATAAGGAATAAAGAAAATATGTAAAATTCACGCGTTTGAAATATTGTAAGTTATCATTTACAGCATAATAAACTAAGGCCTCAAAATTAGCAGCTGTCAATAAGATCCCGATCGCTTCTTTGTGCACAGATCTGGATCTTGTAACAAAAAACGCAGCTACTAAAAAATATTTCACGTAAATATCGACCTCGGAATATGTCTTTCGATTCGCCGGTGGTCTAGCGCACTGCTACGCATGTTTACAAATTTTCTTCCTTGTTGACGTGGGCAGAGAATAAATAATACTAACAAGAAAGCGACACATGAGTTGGAAATATTATAGTTATAAAATTGTCCTGCCACTTGCTTTAAATGTGTCCAGCCGGCTGAATGGATACTTATGTACATGAGACTTGCTCTTTGACGCTGATGTGTTGGAGCACCTCAGCAGCAAAATGGACAAAACCACTACATCTGGATATCTTACTATCCCAGCATCAAAAATGGCAATCAACTCTGGAGGAAACTACTTCCATCATGAATGGAAAATTGATTAAATGGCTACAATCAATTCAAAGTTTTCCCTAAAAATAACTAATTTTCTAATTCATTACCTTCTAAAAAAGGTAATGCAGCATGATGTAATGAAATACCTCTTTCAAAAGAGAATTTCCTGTAAAAATTTGAGTTTTCTTGTCGAACGAAAATGACGTTCTAGTTCTTTTACAGTGAGGGTGTCTAGTGCAAAATACTATCCTCTGTGACATTGCTATAAAAATGTAATGCAACCTAAAAGTGCTTCATAGTACTTCTAGAATTGGTTCAGTAATTGTTAATAAGTTGTTCTGAATAATTAAAGCAAAAATCATTTAATAGGGATTTTTTGAATAACTACTTCCAATTAATCAATGACTGAACCAGTTCTAGGTAATGGAAAATAGAGGCAATTGACTACCACCTATGACATCTCCATGTAAAAGTAATGCATTCTTTACACAGGTGGTAATCTAAGTCAGAAGTAGTTCTGCTGACTAAGAATTACTTGCGGAATCAGTTGGGTAATGACTTCCCTTCGCTACTGGGATAGAAATGTTGGTAGCATAGTGCATCCCTGTTACTTTAGTAATTATTACAGTAACGCATCTTTGTGATAATTATTTCATCCTTGTTCGTGGATTTGAATACTTTGAATTCCGCACAGAACGCAGCGATTTATCTGGGTACCAGTGGTTGAGACAATTCTACTGAGAATTGTACGTCTTGTGAAACCACTGGGATGTTGTAATTTGGTGTCAAAAAGCTGTGCTCGTTATTAAAACATGCCAGGATATTTCTAGCTTTAATACCGAATCAAACTATGAAAACACGACCGCAAGTGTGGATAGAGTCGTTTATTTTGAAAGTGGTATAAGTCCACTTTTACAACCAGGACAAAAATTAGTTTTAAAGGGCTTATTTTACAGTTACATTTCGATTTTTACTGAAATTGAGAAATGTGACATACCACTTTCAAAATAAAAATATATAGATGGCACTTTCCAAACATATTCAGCCTTATTCTTAATTCCGACGGAACGAGAATTCGAATGGAATCCCATTTGAAAAGCATTGCATTTCCGTTCGAAATTGATTCCGTCGGAATTCAGAATAGGCCTGATAGACAGCACTCCCATAGGTTTCCATATTACGATTAGGAAAATTGTCGATGCACTCAGCTTTATCCTCGTATCCGTTCCGAGCGGAAAAAGCCCCGAAACCGTGCTTGTTTTTGTAAGGCAAGAACAAAAACAAAGAATTCAGAGATTCCCCCGTTCGGAACCGATACTATATTAACTATATGCCTACAAATTGCAGTCGACTGCAAATTTTTCAGTAATGAACGGTCTCTGAAGTTTAGTTTAGGCGTCACGAATTCCACTTAAATACCTATAGTGCATTTTTACTGGGTCTCTCCTTACGGCTTTATCCGACATTACAAATACTCCACACCGCTTTTGACAGCCAATTGATCACTCGTATTGGCTTTACCAAACGCATTTTATCGCAAATAACTAATATTCTTAAAGCTATAACTTGATCTTGCATGTAATTACCATAGCTTTCCTCCCAAAATCACTATCTAATTCATCTTCACTCTCGTAATTTACAAGCGACTCCATTTTTTCCCACCTGCAACCAACTTATTATCTCGTCACAGACTAGTACGATTTTTTCTTTGCTAGTACTTTGTAGAGCGCAGTTCGAAGTGTAATTATACAACATAGTACTGATACTTTTAGGAGGAATTAAGCCAAAAACAGATTGCCATGCAGTGCAGTGCAGCGCAGTGCAATGCTGTACTATTGTCAAGATGAAACAGATTGGAATACAGGGCAGTGCCTTGACATTTCATTATTGCAGTTATTTATCGTGAAATTTTGTTAAATAAAACACGTTTAAATAAAAAAAATGTTTGAGAAATGTTACTTAAATCTATGATACCAAGATGAAAAAGGCAAATCTTGTAATATCACAGCTAGATGTGCAAAAAATTTAACAAAAACATAATTAATTGTTAAATTATTAAATAAGAAGCTATCAAGTGTAAATAAAAGACTATTCAAAACAACATATTAAAATTCAAGGTACATAATGGACGAAATGGATCATTACCATAGATTTATTACCATTCATGGAAACTACTTCAATTCCAAGCTTTTAATCCATTTTATATTTTATGCGCTTCAAAAACTTTTACCTGGTCTCGGTAAATTTGAAACTACAACAGCGGAAATTCTCATAATGCCTTTGTATAGTTGACATGAAATCATAGTTCATGTTCATCTAAACGTACCAAACCTGGTCATTTGACCGGTGACCTCTCTTTCAATTGCATTATTCAGCGTATTATTTCTATCTCAGTTGTAAGCATCACGGTACGTTTAGTGTTAAAAAATTGCGCTATTGCCACCGACCTCTAATAAATGGACTGCTCAATTTGCTATCTCATGTGGGGCCAGTTATCCAGAACACATAATACTTATTAGAAACAAGAGGGAATGTAGTTCCATCCTTTTTTGTTGTTCGGTATCTTATGGGTAAAATTGGCATTTATCCTAGACACAGAATGATTATTCTAAAAGA
>QYTT01088943.1:21652-41587 GCA_006980735.1 Dasypogon diadema | reverse complement strand
AGTCCTAAGTGATTACAAATCCTTGTTAGAAGGTTAATAGGAATTTTTTCAGTTTCTTTATGATAGCTCTTAGCTGAGAACGAATTAACTTTAAATCACGATGTTGATGAAATTCACGTTATGTGTCCCATCATTGTTAGTTTCATATATTACCGACATGTCAACAACACCCATATTTAACAAGGGAATATATAATGTCTGATACTACTGTCTGTTCGCTCTAAACGAAAACTACAATTTCTTCTGTCATTACGCATTGATTCATCAGTTGCAGAATCATGGTGCAAGGTCGTAATTAATAACTCATTTTTGGAACATTATGTTGTTCTTTTTGTTTCATTAAACCTACCCCATCGGGGTTTATTTTTTCTGATTCTACTGTTGTTTTTTTTTCATTTCTATGATGCAGCCAAATTTCAGGGAATATCCGATAATGTTATGACACAACCTTGATGAAAAAAAATAGAAAGGAGAAGAAATAAATTAAGAAATCGAACCAATCTGACGGTGAATATTCGTCAGTCTGGAAGGAAAACAAAAAATTATTATCTATTCCAGCAGAGTTCTGTTCAAGAATGACTTACAAAACACCACTTTAAAATTTCCTTGAGACAAATTTTAACAGAAGAGTGAAAGGACGGGATAACTCATCGGAGCAATGTGCATTAAAGTAAAGTAAAAAGAACGTAGGCCCAGAAGCCCAAAATCAAAGGTAATCCTCTCATCTCCAATGAGCTTAAAAGCATTTCTTAGACTTTGTTCAAAACGAACAATGCAGTGTACTCTATCCTTCCCGTATGTTATATTCAAGTTAGGGTTTGATATTAACCTTATAATTAAGCGCCAGCTCAAACAGGTTAAAATATGTCTTACATCACTGGAGAAAGTCCAACTAGTAGGGCGTGGGTTCAAATCCTCCACAAGATGCGTCGATATAACTGAGTACCAGTGGTTAAGGCAATTCTACTAACAAGAATTGCACTTACGAAGCCACTGGGATGTTGCACAGTTATTTCATGCCAAAAATTGTGACTCACTTCCAACATTTGTCAGCTTCTCAATCTCTTCTTCCCTAATTCCCCTCCGCCTAAGCTGTGCTGTGCACATCATAGCGTTGTCTCCTAAATTTAGCAATACCTTAAAAAAATGCACACACATGGAACAGATAGAAAGGAGAAGAACAATCAACCTGATTCTGGAAAGCTGGCTAAAAGGGCGGCGAGCACAACATCCTACCGAAGGCATTCGGCATCTAGCGCAACCACCAAATTATGGAAATATTAGTGCCAGCATTCGGTAAGGAACGTCATTAAGTCACCAGTTGAATGCCCGGCGCGAAAACCATATTGTCGATCGTGAATTAAGTGATTAGTTTCGAGGTATTTCATCAATCGCAGGTTTATAAGTGTCTAAAAGACCTTTGACAGGATGGAAGTGATTCCGATTAGTCTATAATAATTACTAGGGATTACTAGCCTCTCTTCTTTTTTAGGATTTGGCTGAACATGGTTTCCATGACGATGGAAAAGAGTTTCCATGAAAAGTGCCTTTAGTAGAATAGGATAAATTGAACAATTTGCTAAGAGATTTAGCCAATGAAGAGGCACAGTACTTCAGAAACAGTGGCGAGATAACATCAGGTCTGGTGGCTTTGGACACGTCGAGGTTCACAAAAACCTCTCGCGTGCGGAAATGTAGGGGCCCCTGATTATAGTCGCACGGAGGGGGTGATGGTGCTGCTTGAGTACTGTCATCGACCAAACAATAACAGCCCAGCGATGCCTCACCCAAGACATTTAGACTATGAAGTCTTTATTACTTCCAGTACAGACTGAAGAAGATGGAGAGTGTCAAGTAAGGCATCGCTAAACAAAGAGTCGAGAAAATGCGTTCACTGTCTACCTTAGGAGCTGATCAGTCTTTCTGTTATTACTTGGTCGATGGTACTATGAGGAAGATGCAAACTTTAAACGAAGCTAGCAGTCAGTAGCATAAAAATTGGCAAAATCGAGGCCGTTGGCGAAATCATACAAGCGGAATTTCAAAAACCCTCGATTAAAAGAAAGAGCAGCTCGTCGCATTTCAAAAAAGGTACCAAACCATTTACTAAAGCCGAATAGAACAGACTCTACAGGGAGAGAAAGAAAGCAGAGCGCTCAATGCAATTCAGCCTAACAGCAGAGCTGGCATTGCCTATAATTACCTGCCTCAGGGACGTATGTAAGTTCCACCGATGAGGCCATGAGCGTCGACACAGTGTATTGTCGAAAGAGGAGTTTCAGCGCGATAAAAAAATAATGTTCACTTCAAGAAAGTGTTCCGCGATAAGAAGTTTGAGTTGAAGTGCCGAGCCGAATGTACGAATTCTATCTACCTGTTAATAGTATCTGAGCTAGACCTAGTTCAATTAGGCTACTAAAATGAATCACAGGAATTGAACTTTGATACTTTAACTGCCTGGCAGCTTTAAATAGAAAATTATAAAAGCATCCTTTAAACTAACTCGAAAAAGAAAATGTTTAAAGTGGGTGGACATGTGTTTGTATATGCAACGAAGAACACAAGGATTTTACTAGCAAAAGCATGGCCGTACGCATCTTATTTACGTCCGTTGTTTGTTACAGCAAAACACTAAAAATAAGCAACAGTCCTCGTTTCCAAGGTATCTGGGACAAGGTGCAAAATACTAACCTTACTTCCAAAGGAAGTACAACTTGTACCAAAATATCCCGGTCAGAAAGCAGCACAGCATCAAAGGGTGTTGTAGAAATTTCTCTGCTCCAGTATTTTACTCAACGTTGAAAACTGCCCTGAATTTTATCATCAGTGAGTATTGGTGAAAACACTTCAAGAAAGGAGAACAGCCAGCGTGTCAAATTCTAACGAAATTTTCGCAATCATCCATTCAAGCATTTGAGCAATTGAAAATAATCCAGGAAATGATGTTTATCCCACCGTAACTTCCTTCGCCTGTAAAATACTTTTCCGCTCTCTACAAAAGTTGCAGGACGAAAATCATTGACCTCGTTTTTTCTTTGATGTTTCTCATCTCTGTGCCGTACACTTCTGTACAGCCATTCTACGGAATAAGTCGTTCTTGTTCTACAATCTGCAGAACAGACTGAATTACAGAAAGTTGGTAGACTGTGACAATTCTACTTCTCATGTTCTTTGGGAAAACAACTGACAGCAGCTGTTTTTTAAATCCTTTTCACATCCCGCCATAGTGTGTTACTTGTGACTTTAATGGCTTTTCAGATTAATTAAAGATGAGCGTGATTTTCCTCCGTAACGCGAAAGTTTCTAAGTAGTGGAATCTTGGATCTATGTCGTAAAAGGGAAAAAATGTGTTTTTATTGGGGGAAACTTTTCCAACCCGACTAATTTTTATCTTGATTTATTCCGGAATGATTTAATTAGTAGAAAATTTATAGAAGCGTAAGAGCCAAGATGTGCTTACCACGATTAGACTTAGTTATTATTCCCTTTTATAGAAAGTATTTAACCTTTGTTTTACCATCGATTTACACAAATTATCTAAGCAAAAGTCCTGACCTTTCACAAATTGCTATTTCTGAAGGTAACCATGTTATTGGAGAAGTTACTAACTATCGAATTTCAAGAGTAGTAGTATAATAGCAAAAATTTTCAAAAAGCTAGTATAAATCGAACCTAATTTTACGGAAGGCTTGTGTTTGAATGAAAAATTTTTAATTCTTTATCTTTAGACGCAACCCGTTGCATTTTGTTGAAGCTGTTGGACGTGATAATGACCTTATAACCTTCGCCAGTCTACGAACTAATTCGTCTCGGATTTCTCCAAGCCCTTTCATTCCATGAATTTCGTACCTAACTAACCGAAAATTACACCGATATATCACAAGGTTCAATATTGGATCCCTTCCTTTTTATCTCGTAATTAAATGATATTGTACTCATTTTTAAACACTACTCTATTGTTATATGCCGGTCTTGCTGAACTTTTGCCATAATTTCAACAAATTTCTCTATGTTTGGTTGACCAGTACCAAGAGCATCCTTGACATCGAAATTTCCAGAACGAAAGCGACCGAACCATCTTTTGGCTGTTGCTTTTGATAACGTATTTTGACCAAAAACAGTACAGTAATTTCTTCACAAGCGCTCCCGCAGCATTTGTACCTTTATTGAAATAAAATTGTAAAATGTAGCGAATTTTTGCAGAAACACTCTTTTTCAAGGTGCTCTAAATTACGTCTAAATAAACGAATTCCAACAACTACAATTGTCAAATGTTAGCTACTAATACCATAGAATATTAAGAGTCGAGGTAGTTTATCCTATAAGAACCAAATTAATAATAACTTTTCCAAAGTCTGTCAAGATTAAAAGAGATAATGACAACGAGGGATTTTACTACACAGTCATTACATGACAAACAATAAGGGGTTTTCTTCTGTCTACTTTAACTTACGGTGACTCTGTCTATTGTAATATTGATAACCTGTGCCGACGCAAGCTCAACGTGGTGTTCAGTGCGTGTACAAAGTACGCTTTTGGTGTTTGAAGATACGATACGTAGCCGCCATAAGGTTCAGGAACCTCTCCGGAACCATTAGCTCTTGGAAACCTCGGTTTCGGCTGTTCTGTTCCACGTTTCTTTGAACGGGTGAGCAGTCGTACTCAATTACGTGGTGGTGACATCCATTATCCACATGACCACATCCTGAAAACGAACACTCCTGGTGTGTCTTCTTGAGGTTCCTCCAGATAAGGTGTTGAGAAATTGTGTCCCCGAGAGCACCGTCTGTGTACCAGTTCGTGCGGGTGGCTTGAGCCCGCCGATTTAGTTGTGAGTTAGAAGTGTTTCCACGTGAGCACCAGAGGGACACCTTTATCTCTGGCGATGTCATTGACATCTTTGGGAACGTCTTATTAGATCGACATCAGTAACAATAGGTGATGTAATACGGATTCTGTTGCGTTTCGCAGTCCTCTACATACCTCATTTGGAGGGTTGGCGATACGATCCATCGAGAGTATGTTTATCAGCTTAAATTCTCCGAGGCTCACTAGACTGCCCAGGTGACACGCACCCGAACCAGCTCTAGGTCCAGCGCCCTGGAATCAGCTCAGCGAGAACAGATCGAAAACACCTCTAAAATAGTTAAATTAGCTATGTAAAGCCCTTTCCAGCACATTTATGTCAAAAAAATAGCACGGAGTTGCATATAGAGAAAATAGTAATATCTATATACTAAAAAAATTAATTTGCCCGGTTCTGCATAAGGTAGTGTTCAAAAATCGAAAAATGCCTACACTTCCACTCCGCAAAACAGATATTAACACCTTCAAGCTGGCCAAACGTAGACGCACTAGAAACGACAGAGACAGGCCAAACCAGCAATAGTTTGGCAAATACTTTACTAACCTCAGAACGGAGCAGCATTACACACAAAAAGAGAGCACACGAAAGGAAGGAGTTCTCTCATAAAAATTATTTGCTACTTACGTGAATGATCTCAAACGAATTTTAATCGTTATTCATGAAATAAAGCGCGCCCTTTTAATTCAGTTTGCTTGAAAGCACAAATTAAATAAACGAACACACTTATGAATTTTATATACATCTTTTCCATGATATGAATAAGACACGTGCTGGACATAACATACTTACCACCGGTAGCAACTCTGTTGGAAGAACATCTGAAGGACCCAAAGTGGTGAACTTCACTAATGACAGCATCTCATGTTTTACTAAGGGCTTGATCAAAGTCATAATTTGATTAATAAAGAAGGATGTGTGGACGACGTAAATCCGCTTCAGGCGAACAGGATGTGCTTCCTGAATGTACGCCATAAATGATCTCAAAGGACCCAACTGAACCCTGGCTAAATGTCCAAAACGGAGCCCTTTCATATCAAAAACAACCACATAGCCCTGTGTAATTACTGAAAACAGAGGAGAGAAATTATTCGGCGTTGTGGATGCACAAATATCTCATAATTTACCATCTTCGCTTATTCTAACATCGTTAAACATGCAGAAGGCTTTCACAGCGTTTCCGAAATGCATCTTTGATGGGTCAGTGTCTGCAAGTCTGTACATCAGGATGTTATATCCTTCTGGAGTCTTTTCTGGCATCGCCACCATATGTCTGCATGTGGACGATGTGGAAGATGTTTAATTATTATTAACGACTTGAAAACAAACTTACGTCATATCGAACACAAACTGGATTTCATCAAGCATGATGTCCCGGTTCCCAAATATGTTGTGGGCGGACGCACGTATCTGTATATACTTTAGCAACGCCTTTTTTGTGGCAGCAATATCTCCGTGACATGCATGCAGAAACAGATAAGCGTGATTTTTTGAATAATTTGGAAAACGTGGCTGCGAACATATCCTGAAAAAAAGAACAAAGATAAATGAACACAACAGACGACATTATTGATTGAACATTAATATCATGGCACAAAACCACGAAAACCAAAAGTTATTATTAGTTTCCTGTAGAAGAAGCATCCGATTTTTATTGCAACACATTTCTGTATCTATGGGTTTTGTATGCCTGGTACACATTTATTCGATTGCTTTCTGGTTGTTCTGTAAATGTTTTGTGTAATTTGCATAATTCCTTGTCTACAGGATGAAAATAAGAATAGGAAAATGGATAAAGAGTAAACCGCAGAGACGGGGGACTGCTTCTTAAGCCAAAAAGTGCTTCGAACTAGGGCACAACGCGATATTTCGGAAGAACAAAAATTTACAATTCTATAAACGTCACGCCATTATCTCCTAAAAACCAGTGATAAAATATGTAAAGAAATACTATAAAGTATGCGACAGGCATAGTATTTCGTGTGTGGATGATAAAGTGACCTTATGTGAGAGTTGACGGCAATAAGGGATTCTGTATGTTATTACATTTCGCACATCAACTGAATATCTTATTTAGTTATAGAGTTGCAAAGGGTTGCATAAGGGTCCAGATTCCAGTATGCTAAGTCAGGATAGATCCATTATACACATCCTCTGATGAAAAACTTAACCTTCCCGTCTTTTCACCCTCTTAATCAACCTTAGGATGATCCTTAGGAGCTTAGGAGCCTGTGATATCAAAACGACTGCTGACACCAACCAAGAAATCCCATTGTCAGTTCTGATTTTTTCTTCTTCACAGCAAGGACAAAATAGATTATTCTACGTTAAGCTTGAATTGTGAATTGGTTGTGCAATCTCTCCACACACCAGCTGACTGACGTTGATTAATTTCTCCAAACTCAGAAAGAAATCGAAGAACCTACCCTTCACCTTCTGTGAAGCTACCGGTCCGGATATTTTTCGCAAACTTCTCCAGAAATGCAAGGGCTAACTAGATTTTTACCACGTCACACATACTAGTGTCCAGTATATTAAATAAAATATTTTAGAAATAAACAATTCTTAAGTTTTGAATTGTAGGTCATTCTGCGTATCGTAGTGAAATCTCACGCTGTTCCGTTCCTTCCAGTCGCTCCACGGGGTTTGCCTTTTTCTTGAACTCTACAGACGTAAACTATCGCTCTCTCTCTCTCTCTCGCTTAAGATAGTAGTCATAAATGAAATATAAATATTGCAATCATAAACAACAGCAACATCATAATAAATGAAGTGTAGAGCAACGGCCTAAGAATTCTTCCCTGGCCGCAGTAATGAAAGTGCCGGGAAAGTACCATACTGTGTGGTATTACGTTTTGTGTGTCAACAATAGTCAACGAGTTCCTGTACTTCAGTCGGGGGAATACTTATGGTAATTCATATCGTGGAAAGTACGTGGATACAAAAACTATTTGCTGCACGCCACCAGTTGGAATCTTCACCCCCATCGCAGCGAAGTGCTAAGTGAGACTGATAGATCGGTATAAAGTCTATCCTATAATGTCTCTCCAAATTAGGAGTATATGTTCTTAAAGAGTAACTAGCTCTGATGATTCTGATTAGAGATGGAAGCAGCTCGTTCATTTCTTGCTACAGTTAGGCTGGGAAATCCCATTTTCTCCAGCAGATTTCTAGGTTTTGAAAAAAAAATTCCCTTCGATACTTACGCTACGGTTTAAGACCCTGTAATCGACTTGGCCGGTGGGGTCACTTGCCGTTTCATCCCTGTTTGTAGTTAAGGAACCAGAAACTACGCCTCGAGGAGGTCCTCAATTGTTTCCTCGAAGCTCTCAGTATAAGTTCCATCCATCTTTTGGAGTGAGCCTAAACCATTCAGGTGGTCCTTAAATATGAGACTTTATGAAGGCTTCAGGCCACAGTTAGATCACGTATGTCCTCCCAGAAGGTTCTCCAGGCTTTCCTCTGGGATCTTCTTAGTGCTTTATTATAGTCCTAATCGGTAACTGACTTTGCTAAAGAATTTTCTGACCTCGTTGTTTTTTCCAAGCTTCCTATTGCACCAAGGCACATCCAAATTAGTAGCCCTTTGTCTTACCGAACAAAGGAATTCATAGTGACAGTCCAGAGTTGATTCGAAGCCTGGTCCAGTTGCTCAGTAGTACCAATTTTGTTATTGCCCAGCGAGGTGACGTCTTTTCTGAGAAGATCTCTATAAAGCTCTCAGTCCGTCTGTCTACACTGCGTTCCTTCTGGTCTATCCACAAAAGTCTCAATGTCAAATCTGATGGGCCTCGTTAGATACTTGCCATCTTTTAACGATAGAACTTTCGAATGCACTAAACAGGGTCAACTCTAAAACTTCCTGTCTTGTTGCACTCACAAATGTTGGAATGTTACCGTTATTTAATATTTCTAGTTCCAATTTTTATAACGTATTTGTTTTTTTTAATACTGTTAACAATCTAATATGCTCCGAATCAGATTGAAAAAACAAAAATTTGCTAATACCAGAACCTGCTAAATTGGACTAGAGTACCTGCTCAAGGCTGCTAAAGCTTTTTTGCTAGAGTTGCCAAATTTAGATTACTTCTAAATTTACCAGTTGCAAGAAAAATTCAGAAAGATAAATTTCTTATGAAGGGTAAATTTAAAAAAACCGACTAGTCTTACCTGTTTCTGTTTAAGATTTTTGGTTAGCATCATGATAAAAGCTTCGGCTTTTAAACTTGATATGATGAAAATTTTCCACATATATCTTGGATATTTTTAATTTTTAATTAATGTTAAAACAGATAATCGCGTTCAATTTAAATGTGCTTTGTTGTGTTTACAATCGGACTGGGCATAGTGCGAAGAACGAAAATATACTTCATTACAATCCAACCGGTAATCACAAGAAAATACTATGACTCAGCAGGTGTGCTGACGTTAGCAAAACAGCATATTGCGTATAACTATAAGAAATCCATGGCGGCGCTGACGTCGTCGGTAGTTCAGTGGGTTAACGCAGTGACATACATATTCATGATGGTTCCTGTTTTTCTGTTGAGAATAGATCAATAATCAAAAGTCGTTTTGTAGTGGAAGAATTATTGTGTGCTTTAGAATCCACGGCAATCAACAGACTTAATTGCAATGCAGTAAAACAAGTTTCTTCATATGCGGCTATGGGTCCATTAAACTGGAAATTGTTATTATTATTATTGCCTCGATATTAAAGTGGATAACGCGCTGGTGCATGATCAATACATCCTAAAATCGAATCCCATCAGCGCCTATCAGCAATCAAAGTTTCTTTCCATGACAGTAGAATAATCACCTTAAAACTCATTGAGTACTGATTGCGGTCCGCCAAACACCAGGTTGCAAGCGCTCCGTGGTGCCAAAAGCTGCTGTCTCTCTGAAGCAAAAATCGAATTTGAGCAGCATCTGCCAAAAGTATCTCTTGCCCTCTCTTGGTGCATTTCAGTTCCAGCAAAGAGCCATGCTTTTTCGATGTTAATTAAGTATTACCGATTGGTATTGTTTCCTATTCCATTATGCTAATGTTTCAAGCAGACCTACCCACTATCAGGCGTTCCTAAAACCGTGCCGGTGGTGGTATCAAGTCTGGTAAATCTTGGATACTCCCTTTTGCTGGCGTACGTTGATAACCTATCCCATTTCTTGGCACGTAACGAGAATTTTTCCACAGCTGGGGTTATATTTGGACCCTTTGTAAGGCGCATGTGTTCTAAAATATTTGATTCTAAACTTAATCTTAGAGATTGGTAAGAGATGGGTTAATGTGCATTCAATATGTCGAGTTTTGTGCTCATGCAAATGGCCGACTTGGCATGCGTAAGCCAAGTTGTCCGAATTGCATGAACGGGTATAGCACAAATTGCAATTGGATCTAAGCATGAAGCATGGCATGAAACAATCTCAAACAAACTGGCATGACTGTTTGCTTGCACTGAATTAGTTTCATCCGATTTTATTTCATGCCAAGCTTGTTGCCCAACTCCAATTCCAACTTGCACTACACACGTTCATGCAATTCATGAAATTTTGCTGGTGCATGCTAAGTTGGTGGGTTTGCATGAACATGTGTAGCATACTTCAAATCTCCAACTTTTCGCTCAATTTGGCATTCGCATACAAAATTGCCTGACTTGCATGAGCGTGTGCGACCTTAAAATAAACGACAGGTAAAAATCTTCCTTTGTTGGCGAAACCTTTGGGAATTATATCGATGTCAACTTGTGAGTAATAGTTTAGTTTAGACAATTCAAAAGTCAAAATTTTGATTTGGCAGACAAGAAACACCCTGACAAACTGGAAATATTTGAAGACAAATAATTGAAGACATTTCTGGACGAAGATCAATGTCAAACTCTGAAAGAATTAGCAGATTCGAAATGGCCGTTCAGGCAAGGAAAATGGGTTCCATACGAATTGAAGCCAAAAGACAACGAATGGCATTTTTTCAGGTGTGAATTGCTGCTTCAACGGCAAAGACGGAAAGTATCGTTACTGGCGATGAAAAATGGGTACATTAACTAATGCTAATCCTTCCCTAGCATACTAATTTTTTTACTCCTCTATTTCCAATTAGTCCTTTTGTACCATTGATTTATTTAATTTTGTTTTTTCATTCTTTTTTTTTCGTTTTCCAGATTTTCCTGCAGATATCCCCGAAATGTATTCTGAATAGGAAATTTTGGACTTTTTACTGTCCATTAAAGAATAGTAAGTATATAGGTGGCCATTAGTTTTAAGACATTCTTTGCCAACCTCCACTTTATGCGACCACCGTTCCACAAATTCCGGGGGACTTAGTATTACTGCTACGTCGTCAGGTGGGTTTGAAACCATTATCGTCAAATTAACGTTCAGAGATAACGGATTGAAGATTCCAGAAAATAAACCATAACGATACCTAGATTATGTAAGTAGAGAGCTCCCCAACTATATCTGTAATACATCGCACATCGATTGACGGGTTCAGAAGGCCTGCACTGCCCGTGCCGGCGAAGAAACTCTATTTTACAGGTGCTTTGCTTGCCCAGCCTTGTATGATCTCCTGAAGCTTATTGGCCAATTGTGCCCGGTAATCAGCTGATCATTCGGCGCACACAGGTTAACCATGCTCGCCGTAGGTCAAAGAACCTGTGGTGGAGTGAGCCATCTGCTTAACTTTGTCTTGTGCTTAGCGAGATCAACGATACACTTCTACCACATGAGAGCAGGGCTAGGGAATCAGGAGCAATGTAACTTCATGTGTTATAGAAGCGTATGCGTCCCCAATATCTTGTAACGAACTCAAACGCCCTCAATGCTATTTGGGCCCCGTCTTCCCCCTTGGCTGAAATGGTCAAGATAGCTCTCCGCAATGGTTTCTCAATGGGGAAATTCTCTGAATATTTATTTTATGAGTGAACTCTTCTGATCATTTTGAATTGATCAACTTCCAAGACCTCGACCCATTAATTATTGGAGGGCTAAATAGTACCGGCACAAATAAAAGATATACCATTATACCTTACCATATATTTTAAAAAACTACTAGTGTTATCAAAATGAATATACCAAAAAACTTTAATTCAATCATTTGAAAATACAAAATCTCACACAATTCAGAATTGACATTTTTTATTTCATATGGTTATAGTTGTATTATGCTTTACTTACTTTTATTTTTTCTTCTTATTAATATTTTTAAATGGCTTAAAATGCTCAACCCCAAGTTAAATCGACCTTATTTCAAAATCCATTCAAAATTTTCAACACACTCCTAATCTGCACAAAATTATTAACTCTTCTTTAAATTAGCGCAGTTACAAACTTTCACTTTAAAGCCAACCACATGCACAGAATAAACAAAAAAGGAATCGGAAATGGGGAATTGTCGCCAAAGTAACGGGCACTTGGGAAACGTGTAATTTCTAAGTTTTCAGATTCGTTGTAAAAATGTGACAAAATGCTTTCTCTAAGAAACTGAGTTCTATTCAGGAAATGTCACTTACCACTTGTAAATTTCTTCAACACCTGGGATCATATGGTCTGGTACATCTACTGGCTCTGGATTATCCAGAAAAGGATGTGGCAACGATGTCATCTTTCCACCTTTTAAAATCTTTCCTGGAGTTGCTTGACACGCTTTAGTAATCCCACAGTCCCAAAAGCTCTTACAATTTTCAGCACTGGAAATGCACACTTACACCGCTTTTTTACTCAGGTATTACCATTTTAAACGTTCGTTACAAATTCACGAAAATTTTTCGGTATTAATCACTAAGCCAACAACTGATGTACACAAGAAACTTTCCGCTTTACGATTATCGCATTTTTACGTGCACATAAAACGTTATGTTACAGTCCGTAGCTGTCGACTTTTACCTTCACCTGCTCTGCCACGTGCTTTTTTACCTGCAAAAGAAAAGGAAAATTACCTTTTTAGATATTCGGCAGTTTTTTAACTATGCAAGGAACTAAAGCTAAAGCAGCAAAAGTCATTAAACCGGTTTAGCACTTTTCCGCAGCTTCGTAATACGCAAGACATAAATGCAAAAGTGCTCCAACTATGTTGCGGACTTGGGGCTGTGGGGCACATACATGACGCCACAGAGCCTTCTCTTCTTAGCTGGATAGGAAACAAGGGGCCGGCCATTAATTTGATGATGCCCATATTCAAGTAAAAGCATGCAGTGAATCATATCTGAAAATTTTTCTTTCTTTTGTATATTGGAATAGCTGTGCCAAATCCACAGAGGTTGTGAATAAATCGTGAAAGTAACAGTTACCATCTCCCCACCTGTTCAAAGTAAGTTAAGTACACAAGCGGATATCTAAAGTTTTTCGCTGTTTACTTTTGATTTCGTCGTGAACCCAAACCGGAACGTAACAGGTGTGGTTAATTATCATAAATCGCGCGATATGTGTACATAAAAATCTCGTGCGGACAGTGACTGCTTTGAAACCAAAACAAATAACGATATACATTATTCAAATTAGCTCTGTATTATTAAATAATATGAGGAATTTTTGAACCCAACAAGAAAGATTAAAATGGAAAAAAAATGTGTTAAACCAGTATCTAACAAGCACCGCAGATTTATGGGAAGGAAACATTCATAAAACGGTAGACCAAAGACTGTATATTCTATCTTTCATATCTAAAAATCTCGAAAGACTCGTTCTTCTTGTAAATACTAAAAATAAACCGGCTTTAAGTAAAAAAATTAGAAAAAGCAATTGTATCACGGTCATTTATAAATAATCATTCAAATTTACATAAGAATTGTCCACACATTTATATTTAAGCGAGGAGAGGAATATACAGGATTATCCTTAACCCACTCAACGTCGAATTAACTTCCAGTCAAACAAAAATCTTTCCTCTTGATTATACGCTAAGCCACATCAGTAGGCACTGTTTATTCTTTTCCACAATTCTGTTCATAATAAATCTGCTTTATATAGTATCTGCTATCTGGTATTTGAGGACAAGACAAAATACGGAGTTAAAGTGAAAAGGATTATTGGAAAGGAGACCAAATTAGAAGTCCCAACTAGAACCATCTAACTTAATTTAGCTCTCTCCCCAAATGCATTGAATTGTTAAAATCTTCATCATGAACAAGAAAAGAAATTATAATTGGTTTAGACCGATTATGTTATACCCTAGATGTTGGGCAGAAAAAAATGTAATAAGTACTATCCGAAAAAGCTTTAAAAAATACATCTTTATAAATGATGAATATGATATGGATTAGTTTTTGAGGAATACACCGAACTGAAAAAAATACTAAGTTGACCTCCAAGTGACCTCCAAACTTAACCCTGAGTCAAGCACTACCAAATGCTTCCTTTGCTGTGCTCCAACTTCCATCTAAAAAAAGCTTAAAAGTTCTCAAGATAAAGCGTGGACAGACAGACCGACCGGCATCTATTAAACGTTTTTTTCGCTCCCCTTGGCAATATATGTAGTTTATTTCTGTGTATCGTGAATATTTTTAAGCCTCACAAACGCTTGCTCAAAGCTATAATACCCTACATCAAGGGATAAAAATGTGTACGCCATATTGGATACGCCATCTTGAATTCGAAAAAGCTAATATTACACTGGTAAGCAGCAACCGAAATGCTCATTTATCTTTTCGCGAACATTCCATTGACCTTTAGAAAACCCTATCCGCTATATTGGATCTGCCATTTTGAATTTTAAAAATGCGATGCGAAATCAGCAACCTCGAAAATCTATATAGACTTATTTTCATGACGATTGTGAAACTTTTGAAAAATTTACTACCGCGATATTTGATTCGCCATATTGAATTCTTAAGAGTTTATATCAAATTCGTAATCAGTAGCCCCAAAAACAAATACATTCGTCGTTTTGCGAATATTTCTTTGACATTTCGAAAATCTTGTCTGCCATATTGGATCCGCCATTTTGAATTGATACAAATCGATTCTAGATTCCAAATCAGCGACCTCATAAACCTACATATGCGTATTTTTATAACAAAACGAGAATTTTTATTTAATAAATAAAAAAAATTAATAAGTAAAAGAAATTCATATGGCAGCCCGTTGAAGGAGTTGCCCGATTTTATTCATTTTCTGCCAGAATATTTAAGTTTTGCTAGAGTATTTCTGTGCCAAATTTTAGCGGATAGACAGACAGACAGATAGGCAGACAGACGCCTATTAAACGATTTCTTTTCCTCACCCATTAATAGAAATGTACAGGTAGCGCACACGTAACAACCTTAAACGTACAGTGAGCGAACAAAGCTTTCAAGTTCATTTCTTGAACGTTATATGAAGTTCGCGAATCGAGCCAAATTTTAGGAAAGAGCTGTATTTGAACGGAAAAAAAATTTAAATTTTTTATTAGAAAAAATCAAAATATTTTTAAACCGTAAAGCTTGCTAAAGCTTCAAAATTTTCAATAATATCTTACTTTCTGTCCAAGGCCCTTATGAAATAATTTTACGCCAAGGGGAGTTGAAATAAATAATGTTTCATATTCCCATAAAAACTATTATACATTGAATTTTTTCTTGTCACGACCTGATATATGAAGAGAGGGGGGGTGTTAAATCCACCAAACATTGGGTCCCTGGAACAAAGTACTGGCAAACCTCTTGCTTGAGTGGCGGCTGACGGAGGAAAATCCCTCTTTTCGCCGGCAAAGTGTTTTCGTTCTGGCTCAGCGCTGATGATGGAACCAGTGATAAGCGGAGAATATGAACAAAAGATCCAATGAAAATGTGTTGTTAGTGCCCATGTCTCGATAAGTAATCTTCCCAAAATAGATTTTTATTTCGAGACTCACAATAGCCATGTCAGGGGTACCTTAGGGTGGTGAACTTGGTCCTCTTATATTTATTCTATCCATTGACGATTTTTTACATTTTTTAAAGCACAGCAGTGTTTTAATTTATGCTGACAGTATGAAGATTTTTTCCTTTATTAGGGTTGTTAATGGCTGTGTTTATCTTTTATATATTTCGTATAACAACTTAGGGCTCAGTATAAATAATTGCGAGGTCATATCGTTTTTTAGAAAGCACAATGCTCTTGTTATTGTTGACATGGTTTTTATGCATATGCTCTCAAATGTTTAAATTGTCGACCCCCTTTAGAGTTCGCAAGTCTGAGAGGGTATCTACCCTTTCATGCCCATTATTAAAGAACTAACTATGAAAAGCATGAACTTATTAACCCCATGTGTTCAGAAATTAATTATGTTATGGAACAGTTTAACCTGAACGTGTCTAAGGATTTTAAAACTCGACTCTATTCCGTCTTATAAAATTCTGAATGCAATATACTAATTTACTAACATTTACACATATATTTGAATCTAATCTTATCACATGCCGACGTGGAAAGCTAATGTTGGAATAAATAATGTTTCTTTGCACTACACCAAAAAGATTAAAAGGGTTATCTTGGTAGTATCACTTGCCTGAACCATAACTCCTGTATTAGCATGAACGTATAGCTCCAGCAATATGACTTTTATTCGTTATTGTAAGAGTGTTATTGATCGCACTCACAAATTTTGTAAATTTCGGAAAAACAGTTTGCTATGATATATTTGAAATTTCACATAAAATAACACGTTTTAAGAATTAACCCCTAACTGATAGAAAACGGTTGGAATGCTATAAAAAGAATATTTGATAATATAAAGTATGAAGGTCCAAAATTTCATTCTAATTTAAGTGTAAGCACCTTAAAGCAAAAATTAATATTATTTTTATTTATAGTCCTTTCCTGAAATTTTTTACAAATTGTAACCCTTATGCTTTTAGAGAACAGGCTTCCATATTATCTCATATGATATCGTTTCATCATTTTTAATTTAATTTTTCATGTCTATAAATATAATTCAAGTAATAGCTTTTTATATTTAAAGGTTCTAATCCTTCTATCGTACCAATTTTGAAAGGTCTCCAAGTTTCTATGAAATTTCCCCTTCTTCTGTCATGATATCAAATTAATGTGAAGTGACCTGAAAATCATCCCCTTCTGTGTCATGCACTTTTCATAAATGAAATTGAGACAATTTTCCGCTCTGTCTGGAAGCTCATTGATGATCTCGTTTGAAGAAGACACGCTACGTCTTCACCCATTATTTTCTTGCCAAGAGCCATGTCATTTCCTACTTAAAAATTCCTTCATTTCGAATCATCAATCAATACTCGACGCCCGGAAACACCCTTAGGGAATTTATTCTTGATGCTGTCACAACGGGGAGGGGGAGGCACTCAGGACGTATTTCACCCATTGAACTTTTGATTGCACATGTGGCAGCCACAAAACTTATTTCATTAAAACACTCTACCTGTACTTTGCGACATACCAGGATACCAGCTGGTGGCTTACCATCTTTAGCAGTTTTCCTTGACTGTTTAGCTTTATCCGAGAAATATGGAAAAAATTCGATTCAAAATTCGAATACACGGTTAAAAATCCGAGAGTAAATTTTAATACTCTTCGGATATTAAGGCTTATATTCAATGCAAGTTGTATTTAGTTTAATCATCGTAAAATATTAAAAATGCATTCAAGTATATGTTGTGTGGCAACACTTTTTGCCACATATGAAAAACTTTTTTTTCATTTAGCTTATAATTCGTAAAAAATAAAATTTTCTGGGTTGACAGCTTGGGTTCAATTTTTACTCATCATTGGTATTAAAGTTTAAGGCTAGAATTATTTCATTTTAATATATGCCAAGGATTAGCTTTTAATATTCTTCTGGTATAGTCATATATACAATACAAAAATATTAAAATTTACTCCAAAATTTTTAACCGTGTAGAGAAAGCTATTCTGGTGTTTGGGGTTGCTGAGGAAAAAGTTGAATTTCCGTACTAAGCCTAAGAAAAGCACATAATTT
Organism: Dasypogon diadema; assembly: GCA_006980735.1. Classification (NCBI taxonomy): domain Eukaryota; kingdom Metazoa; phylum Arthropoda; class Insecta; order Diptera; family Asilidae; genus Dasypogon; species Dasypogon diadema. Next base: position 23,822 of record QYTT01088943.1, on the reverse strand, counting down.
GAAAAAATCGCTAATTCTAGTCTTTTCAATTGGAGACACTTCGATTTCCCCTGATTATTGTGTTCTTATAATTTACATACTAAGGTGCTTCATAAGATCTCGCACACGTGAGATGTTCTTAGTTTTGTCTTATTTGTAACTGAGCAAAATTACTGAGTAATTGTATTTGGATACAAGGACATTGGATACAAGTCACAAGGACATCATAGGATTTATGTAACGATAAAGTGACAGTTCTTACTTGCCTGATCAGCTGTGTCCCTGAAAAGTTATTCAAGATCAAATTTAAAAAATGTGAATTTTGTTGTCAATTTTGACAAAAAATTCATATGACCAAAAATTCAAAAATTCGATCAATCTATCTCTATTCGCCACTTCTATTCCGGATTCCATCATAACTGAAGTATCGGATTCTTCACCCAAATTTAAACTAAATTGGGACTAAAAAAATTAAATTATTGTCAATAATATCATGAGTAGTGCAAGCATCAGTAACACTCTTCAGTATCTGAAAGGCATAATTTTTTCCTCTTTAAGAGATTTTGATCAACTTAAACTAGTGATACTAATATTAAAGATTTTCGGCAATGAGTGAAGTCAAAATCCCCAGAAAGGAGAAAATAGTCAATGTAGATCGATGACTCATATTTGGACTATACTTAATCTACCCATTTCTATGTTAAAACTATTCATAAGAAGCAGTTCTTGTGTGAGTGCAAAATCTGCTTCATGGCTGGTATTATTCCAGCAGGAAATGTTTTCATTACTTCATTAATGAAGTAATGAACATAGATACATACATTTTAACAGAAGGCTGTCATTGGAAATTCATAAATAAGGTTCAGGTTAAGTACTCTGTTTGAATTTCTGTATTTTGCGTTTCTGTTCTAATAAGTATCCGAGTGCTTTCGCTCAGAATTAAGAAACAAACACACATGAAAAAGAGTAAATTTCTCTGATACAATACTCTTTGCATTACTTAGGTTTGTGGTAGAAAAGATTAAATCTGAAAATCCTAATTAATTTTAAGCATGGCTTTTGGGCAGCAAGAAAATACAGGAGATGATGATCTTAGTATTTCTTCCACAGGATATATTGAAAACATCAAGAAAGGGAAACAAACAGTACATTCAGAAGTACAAGCCGAAATGGAAAATTCCTTTATCATCAAGAACATGACAGATAAATTAAATTTTACGCACTTTTCACTCATAATTGATGAAATAGCGGACGTGTCTACCACCACTAAATATTTAGTAATAATCGGCCGTTTTTTCAAATATAAAAAAAAATTAAATTGCACATGTCCTATACCCAATTGCACACTTTTTATTAAATACAGAAACAAATACAATAAATGGAGATTTATATCTTCCCCTGATCTGTATGAATTTTGGGGTTAACTTTAAGGGTAATTTAATTTCACAAGACCTCGAAGAGGAAGGTATAGCAAGATTGAAAAATATACCACTTTTATTTTATATCGAGCTTTATAAGCAAATAAAGGAGCGATTTCATTTCGGCGATGAGAAATTAAAATTATTGAAATATATAAATCTAAATGAAATTGCCACAGATAATCTTTCTTATATTAGACCACTTTTAAAGTCTTTTCCTGTTTATGAGGGCAATGCCGAAATTTTAAATAAACAATTCCGCCAACTTATCGGAAACAGAGAAATCATTGAAAAATATTTTGGGTTCAAATAAAGGCCTTAAAGAAGGCTTTAGATGAATTTATGTTTAGCGACATTAGTACTTGCAGTAAATTATGTTCTCCACCACAAGCACTGCACCAGCAGGGCTAAAATTTTCAAGGCTTAAATTGATTAAAACGAATCTTAGAAATTAATAGTCTATTGAAAATATCATGTACCTACTTAAACCAAAGAAAACTTGTTGAAAACCATCTGATACAGAAGGTTTATTAAAGTCACAGACAATTTTCTATTCATATATGAGGACTATAAATTGAAAACAAGTAATGTAATTTAATGTTTTGTGCAATTTTATTCGAAAATTCTCAATATTGCCCACAGTTAATGCAGAAAAGTGACAACACTGCTTGTTGTATTATTTGTAGCAGGGGTACTTCCCCTTTTAGTTTCTCTAAGCTACTCGAAAGATCACCTGCTTGTGTTCGCATGGTGTAACTTGGAAATTGATTACT